>UXGC01000577.1:0-83316 GCA_900480045.1 Eurytoma adleriae | reverse complement strand
GGGTGGGAGGGAGCTCAGGACTACAGAATGGTCACCTCTGTGAGCGCGCGCGCGTCTCGCATAGTTGCACTTGCCGCGCGCGCGCGTCCCTCCTCCCTCTGTAATTGTCGCGCCCGGCATTACTCTTTCTTCCTCGTTTTTTTTACCCTCCTTTTTTTACAAGCGGCAGCATCCTGTACGCCGACGCGAATTATTCCTTTCTGATTCGGCCGAACGAGCGCGGCGCTCGTGTGCAAAGTGCCAGCGCTGCCCCTTTTCCCTCTCGCTCCCACCCCGCCGTTTTATTTCCAATTCCAGGGGACGAACAATAAACGGCCGCTCGCTCTCTTTTTAAACGGGCGGTCCGCCTGCGATGAGGGATATATATAGGACCGGCGCATTCGCCTGGAATTTCGCGATGCAGAAAAAAGGGGCGCGATGAATGCATTGTCGCCCCGGAGGGGAATTAATCGGAGGAACTGCAACAGTGCGATCGCCGCTTCGCGGACAGACCACGAGGTGAGTCGGAGGTAAGGGTGCGAGTGCTGATGCGGCGCTGCATTGGCAATTCTTTTTTTTATTTACTCAGTTTGCACTTTTTTGGATAGTAGCAAAGTGTAATTTAACGTTGTTTTTAATTTTGAAGCTTAAACGTGAATCTGTTACTAAAAAGGTTTTCAAGCAGTTTCTGATCAAATTAAAAAGAGTTAATTAAAAAAAAGATATTGAATGGAATTATTCCCTTGACTAATCCGCAAATTATTATTTAGCGATAAAATCAAGAACCAGTTTCGTAAGCGCGTCTCATAATAAAATTATAATTCAAACGCCGAATAAATTGAAAACGATATTCGCAGCTGATCGCAGGTAGATAAAAGCGAAACTTAATAACTTACCGGCTTATTCGTCCTCACCTTATAAAAACGATCGGCAAGAATATACGCAAGATATCCCCGCGTGTACTCGCGAAAATATCAATATTTCAGGATTTTAACGCGACGCGAAAGCGCGGGGCCTTTTAGTGGGACGACTTCCTCGGCGGTGGGTAATTTCCTCATCCGACACATCTCTACAATGCAAATGAAGATAAGCCGTGCCACATTTTGGTACCAATTCAAGAGGGCGACAAGCGTGTCTATTTCATATTTACAGCGCTAATCTGAGTTTATGGTAACGAGGCATGCATTATGAGCGGCTCCGCGGGGATATCAATTCGGCGCGCCTCGTAAAGCGATTATTGTCGCCGAAAGTATATGATTATGGCTTCGTTATGGGGACCCGCTCGCCGGGGCTTGTAAATTCTCGGCGAATCGCCACGGTCTCTTCGTCCTTTTTGCAAGCAGGTAATCCGTAATTTCAGCGCGTCGTTCGGTACGGGTTAAAGCGGGCCAATTTTTTTTTGTTTTTTTTGTTTGTCAGTTCACCGCTTTCGCGTACGTTGATTTATGTAAGCCTCGGAAATACTCTGTTGATCTTCCGAGGCAATAACGAAAATTTTATTAGCGCGAAATTTACGACAAATAAATATTTCCGTTTAATCATTGTAAGGAAAAAATATATTCTTTATACTTTAACGAGTAATAAAAGGTAGCGCTAATTAAGAAAATTCTCAAATAATTTGTTTAAAGTGTACGTATATTTACAGAATGTTTTTCTTAATAAAATAAAGGTAATCTTGCTGGACTTGTACGTTGAAATTCTAGAATTTTAATGAAGCTATTTATAATAGTAAATTACCAATTATTGCAGGAGCATAGAAGCGTTGGAGAAATTAGAATAAAAATATCCGAAACGTATTATTCATACATTTAATACCGGTTTCAAGGCTACAAATCGATAATTCAACGTGAACCCTCACGCCACCGTCACTCGAAATTCAGTAAGGCTCTAAGTTTACCCCGTCGATTTTACACTTTGTACATGTACCGGAGAACGGGTCGTTTTCTCCGCATTTTAATACTCGATAATATAATTAACATCTGCTTCTTGGTGGAATAAAACATGAAAAAATACCTTGCGGTTAAAAGTTTTTCAACGGGTTGGGATGGCTTAGAAGAGGGCAGCTGCACATGTAAGACGATTTTTTTAATATCATTTTTAATAATTTAATGACTTTTCGTGATTTCTTGGAGCTTAAGGCGCGAACCGGTTTTTATATCCTTTTAGTGCGGCAATAAAGACCTCGCGGGCCTTATTAATAAGAAACAGTAACGCGAAACTCGAGAGTGGAGTACGCCAATAAAAATGCGAAACCTTTCGCTTTCGTGTATTCATATAATCACATGATATTATAAACACTGTATTATAGTCATTAAAAAAATATACAACTTGAATCTTCCTTTAAATCCGCGTATAATGTACTAACATTATTATGTTTTCAGTATCGTATTAATTTTTAAAATATTAACGTTATTTTACGAGCAACTTACTATTAATTATGAATTCCTGTCTTACAGTATTTGCCATTAAAATTCTATGGTATTTACAATGATATGCGAGAATTGCAATTTAAAACAAAAACATGATTTCATTGAAAAATCAAATCAAAATAGATGAGGTTTACACCACTAAATTCGCAAGCACATTACGTACAATAGTCGGTACAAAGTCAGTTTCGTTGATGCGCGCGACTGTACGGCACGGCAGAAATGGCATCGCAAGCTCTGAGGGTTTGGGGTTAGAAACTGATTACATTATCGAGTGAGCGCGGACCGACCCCTTTCGTTGCCACTGTGAAATTCGCCACTGGGACCTTTTAACCTCGTAATCATTAAAAGCTATTTCTCACCGGGAAAGAATGGATCTGAAGGGCCGAGGGCGAGAGTGAGGGATTGTAATTATTCGTTTCGGGATTCAATTTACAATATTTCGAGACTCTCCAATATTAAATTGAAATGCTAGTGGTGATTGTTGCGAGAACTTCATTATCGCTCTATTTCTTTACCTTTCATTTAACTTTTACTCGATCATTATTATTATGTTTTAGAGAAATAAACTTTAGTTCACTATTATTTAACTCGAGGATGTTAGTGCACTACAATTTCTGTTACACTTAAATAGTATAGACTTTCAAAGTATATAAACGAGTTTAATAAGTTACTTGGTATTTTTCAGCTAACGAAAAAACTAGAAAAATGTATGTATGTATAATAAATACATTAAAATTAATTTGAAATAAAATGTTCATTAACTGTATACATTAATTTCATTACGATAATAAATTACAAGAACGCGCATAACATGTTAAAATAATTAACCATACCGCGATTAAGTCTGCGGCCCCGTATGCTTAAACACCGCTGATGGTGAACACGCGTGTACCCACAGAAACATAAATATCTACTAAACGAAACTATTAAAAAGCGAAAAGGAAGCAAAGGCATTTATCTAATGCTCCTGCCCTAACGCATATCCGCTATTAGTCGGGCGCTATTCTCAACCGGTCATCATCGAGGCGTAAAAATTATTCGTACACGCGCGCGTAGGGATGCAGACTCGGCGGTGCACCAGCCGAGGAATTTTCGAGCGTGGGACATTATTCGAGTTTAGTTTCACAAAGCTACGACCAATCTTGCTAATGGGCCGTGCGCGAGCGACGTTCCCTTCGCGAAATTCCTCGCCCCTCCCACCTCCGCGGGCGAGACCCCCCCTCCCCCCCTACACACACTCTATGAATATTTATTCGCTCGACTTGTTTCGTTTTATTAAAACTAATAAATTCAGAATTCTCTAGCGGCGGCGGAATCTGAAATGCCGCAGGACCATCCACTGTTTTCTGCCGCGCTCTTCTCTTTCTTCCTCCACTCCAGAGGGGAGGTAAATCTAGGATATGGCAAAGGAGTGGGGAGAAGAGGGACGAAGGCGACTTGAATACGAATCGAAGCCGAGAGCGCCGCTGTCGATTTCGATCAATGCGCAAGAGAGCGGGGCACAAGCGGATTGTTGTATTGAGGCATCTACATAGTAACGGTATTAGCCCGTACCAATGGCCATGGCGCAGTCTTTGTTTAATTAAAATTCCAATCGTCCGCTTGATATCCCTCCCTACCCGTCAGGCTGATTAAAACGAAGTGCGCGCATAGATTGGATTTTAATTTATAAAGGCACTGTCTGTATTTTCCTCATAATATTACTCGTGAAAAAAGCGTAAAAGCTTAAATGGCACAGATTTTTAATGCAGATGTAGATCAGTAGGGATTGAAAGGTAGATTAAGCAGACCACATTATTTGAAACGCGCTATCGAACCAAATTAAATTAAATTTTTAAAAATTTATGTTTTGTTACAAACAAAATTTATTGTAAAAAAGGAAGTTTATTTTTCTCTACCGCAGCGATTAAAGACTGTTCAACAAAACGGTGAGACTAATCTCGTAACTCCCCTTACTTCAATCAATTATTAACAACTCAACTGTTTAATCTCGAACAGCAGATAAACCGCGTTACGCGCGCCTTTACGATCCGCCATAAGCTCCGACAAAATAAACCGACCGGCCACCCGGAAAAAATTTTCCTCATAACGATTACATGCCCGCAGAAACGTGGCTCCCGTCGCGTGCCTCGAAAATAAAATATCTCCGTGCGCGAGAACCTGAAAAATATAGGAAAAACGCCTGCGCACCGCGACTATTAATAGTCCCTTGTTTAGAAAGAGGTGTATCGGTGTGCGATGAAGAGCGGAGCTGCAGGCGCGCTATTCTGTAATTAATATGACGACGGGGACTGTCGCTTCGGATTAAGCGAAGGGGGAAAGAGGAGCCACCCACGAAATTTACTCCGCAAGATCCTCTAAAATACCGCGGTGCGTATGTTTAGAATAATATTTTCCTTCGCCATTGTGCGGCGTTTTTTTATGGCGCGTGCAGCCTTCTTGTGTATGCGCGGAGCATGGAGCTTTTTTTAAGGTGAAGCTCGAGTGGATAGATGACGTTTCTTTGAAAAAGAGAAACATCTATATTTTTTTAAGAGCGTCGGCACGTTTTGAATGGAAGCTCTCTTAATTGTTTAGTACTCGTTGAGGAACACACGACTTAATGCAGAAGTGGCGTTTTTTTATAATGGATACTCGGATCTATTAATTTTTACACAATGAGATACGTAAATAGCGATTTTTGATGACTGACTTAATTGAACCTCGTTAAACGATAACTGTTAAGCAATTATCTAATTTTATCTGTAAGTACAAAGCCCGCATGCTCAATTAAAAGTCACGTATACAAAAACTTTCTAAAACTCAATTATATTAACGAAGATTTAATTCTTAAATAGGACAATTCTCCGAAGTCATAAAATACTGCTTTTAAAAAAAGATAGTTATATAAATCAACAAAATTTAAAGCATGAATTTTTCCACAATCAATAAATACGGAAGCTGAACATGCGTATGTTAACAGTCGGTCATAAAATTAAAGGCTTAGTTTCGGAAACGTACACCGCAAGAAATTAACGGCCGCCTCTAAAAATATCGTCTTAGAGTAACCCGGTACACCCGTCCAATACCAAAATACTTAAGTATGGATATCGGATTAGTCTTTAAAGACCAATTGTTACCCTTTCGTAGCCCTTGTCGTTTCCATCAGTCTAGGCTTCTTGGGGTCACGGGGCACGTCTGGCGCCGTAGGGCGAGACCCCGAACTCGTTTTACTTTAAAAGGCGACAACGACACTCCGCTGACTACTTCCGGTTATTAACGCACGACTGCAGCTTGCGACTCAAGAAACGAGCGCATTCGAATTTCACATCGATCCGGGGAAACTCGAGACACGTGCTTGGGGAAAGGATGCACCCTTCCTTGTGCAAGTATAGCCTTCTTAAATGTTTCAAACTATTGACTTTGAATGTTAAAGGTTAACTGATCAAGCTTTCTTTTTATTTTTTCTTTGTAAAAAAATATACTGACGAAAGAGGGTATAAAAAAGTTGAGACTGATTTATTCTGTACAAAAACACGTGTTTTTATTCAAGCTTAAAAATATGTAACTGTACATTACGGGCCTGACAATGACAAACGTTTATTTTCGCGATTATACATCGTCATGTTAGAATTAGCACAAATTCTGATCCAAGAATCATTTGTATTCAGCGGTAAGCCAAAACAAAACTCCGGGCACCCGCCGTTATTAATAATACATGGATGATCTCTATTTATCTTCTGTTTGTCGGCGTTAAAAACTTTAACCTTCGTTATTCTATTCGCAAAATCTTCCAAAATCAACTCAGCCCGCTCCCCGTTTCTCTTATCGAATCGCCACAGACCCGTACTCCACATCGACGCTACGTAGACCCAGTCTTCGTAAATGGCAATGGCATATAAATGTTTGGTCATCGCCGTCTGAATATTTTTTACCTCGTTCATGTCTAAATTTGAATATTCAATGTACTTATTTTTCCAATTGTACCAGTAGATTTGATCATCATTGTAGTCGATAGCGAAACCGCATTTTTGCTCTAATGGCTTATTACTAAATACTGTAAAATTCGAGCCATCTACATTAGCTCTGCTTAGCGTAGTTACCTTTGTACTTTCGTTTGTCTGAAAAAAGAATAAATAACCTTTATTCACATGAAGGACGAGATCTCGTGGTTTCTCCAAATTTTCCAATAAAACCAATTGTTGGGAAATATTCCTCGTATTAACTACATTTATCGTCCCGCTTACAAAATTTGCAAAATACAGGTTCGCTGTTGTTTGATCAATTGCCAGGCTGCTATATTCATCTTCGCCCATTGAAAACATTTCTGGATCACTTTTATTTGGGTGGATCCTATAAATAGAATCGGACTGCGGGAAAGTATTAAAATAAATATAGTACAAATAATTATCAGTAAAGTGATAATCGAAGTCTCTAATTCTTCTCCTATTTTCAGCAATTGGAAGATAAGGTTCGCAGAATGAATTAGCACATTTTTTTACAAGATGATTTTTCATTACCGATCCTTCAGCGTATGTTAGAAAATCGTTTACAACGATACAATTTTTCATATTTGATGCAAGACTCCATCCAATATTACAAGCACACCGATAAATAAGTTTATTATCGCTATTATTTTTTCTAGATATTATGCACATGTGTTGGCATTCTCCGTTATTTATCTCACAAGGATTAGAAGTTATGTTTTGTATCAAAGGATGTAAAATTTTGATGGTAGGGACAGGATTGCTTTCATAAATAGTTTTTCTTCTTACTTCTTTCCTTTCATCTGGGCACGTATACCTAAACTTAACAAAATAACTTGCCCAGAAAATACTTTCATTAAAAGCAGCAAATTTAGACCAACTGTGATTGAAAAAACTGTTATTTTCTACAGCAGATACATTGTCTCCTGAATAATTTGATGACATTATTTGGAAATCCGTATTTCTAGACCAATAAATTTTCTTGACAATGGGATCGATAAAAAATCCATGAAGAATTCTAACACCTTGAGAAATAACAGTAACCGGTGAACTGCCGTCCATGTTAGCTCGCACAATTCTGGACCCATCTAGAATAAACATCCATCTTTCATAAGGATCCAATTTAACATCTACCGGTCGAACGAAATTTGTGCCGGAGACTATAGCGTGATATCTCCCATCCAATTCGAAAACATCAATTTTCTGGCCCAGCGTATCAGCAACATAAACTTTGTTTCCAATAAAATCGATCGCCAGTGCCACTGGTTCCCAACTTACATTTTGTGTAAATGTTATATGAGGAGTTAAATTTCCATTTAAAGGTTGGGAATGAATTTCGCGTTTTGTAGCGTCAATCCAAAATAAAAGCTTTCTTTCAAGGTGATAATCTACATCACTAATGGAAGTTGAATTGATAAAATATCTATAACCGTTTCCATTTTTAGTTACGCGCCAAATTTCACTTTTGTTTGTAACTAGAAACTCAAGCTGATCCACTTCACTTGCTTGCGCTTGTTCGCTTTCTTCTGAAAAGAAATATTCTATTCTAGATACAGCAAAAATTTAAGTTAATACCATTTTTATTGATTTATTTACCTTGCGTTTCTGCATTTAAGTTAAGAAAGAAGAAATTCGTTGAAAGAAAAAGAATAAGAATTATCATTTTCAAACAAAGGTACTATTAGACTGAATGCAAAATAACAAACCTCTAGTCAACTCGGATGATACTAAACTGAGGTTACTCAGTGTGTACGTAGTGAAATATAGACAGTAATTCGATATTATCTGGTGACTGACCATTTTCAATAGCTTGTATTTTTGAGATAAATATTATCAAGTATCTAATTACCAACATTATTGTTATCTGCATTTCAACTTATTTTCATAAAAGCAATCTAAGCAAATTACATAATTAAAATTATCGATCGGGTGAAATAAATTCGCCCCTTGAATGAACGAGACTCGCTCCTACAATTAAAGATTCAAGGGTAATTTCACCTTCGATCTATATTCAATTATTCCCCCGCAGTAATCGGCCCGAAACAAATTAAAACTTTATACGCGAAAGCGGTGCGCTCGGGCGCGGAGAGTTGAAGATCGTTTGAAATTCGGATGACTAAATGCGAGGCGAGCGGCGTATTGAAATTCAATGGCATCGTCAAAATCGCCGGGTCCCCGGTACATCCCGCGCGCTCGCACCCGAAGATATAGCGAAGGATAAGGGAAAGCGACGTCGCCAGCGGGTAGGGAAGAGAAGCTCAAGACAGACGGATATAATGCCGGCCGAGATCCCAGCCGTTAAACCGGTATACAATAATCTGCACGGCGCCAATCCCGCAGCAGCTTGCGCGCCGCTGTATTCCATTAATTCGCCTGAAAATTTGTCGCTCGTATTAAATCTCGGTGGATTAAAGGCAATCTCGCTCTTCTGTCCCTCCCTCATCCCCCTTACACTCGACTTTCCTCCTCCGCCTTTATCTCCGCGCTCTCTCTGTTTTTCCCGCAGTGCGAATCGCTCGTCCTTTTTGAGCGGTTCGCCTTTCCCGCTCACCCGGCTTTTGTCTCTCTCAATTTCCCCGCGAATTATTCCTCCTCTCTGTCTCTCGCGCTGCAGCCATCATCCGTTTCCCCTCCCACCTCTGAGTGTACGTGTGTGCGAGAGTGTGTATACGGGAAAGCCTTCGGCGGGTTTACGATCTTTCGCTGTATCCTAGACCATCGTAATTCCAGAGCGTGGAATTTCGAGAGTGGGAAGTGTTTAATTAATTCGCTGAGGTGATGATGAAGATGACGAGAACCAATACGTAGCGAAGGCGAGCGGTTATACCCCAGGCGCCGGATCGATTGTCTGACAGAAGAGACAGTCGGAAATTTAGACAAACTGATCATCTTCAAAAGGCCGTACGCATTTCCGCGCGTATTTTTTTTCTTTTTCATTCTTTTCTCCTTTTGTTTTATTTCGGGATCGTTCGAGTGAGTCACTTTTACAACTGTTTTTACGCGAAATTCGCGCGGGCTCTCATTCCGCTGCGAAACATTTATTTATTTCTTTCTTTTCCTAACGAATTAAATCGAGAGGTACGTCAGAGCTCAATTTTGTGAATTCGTTAATTTTTCATTTCGATTAAACATTTACTAATGTTTGATCGGAATTGACTGTAAATTCCAGATTGCGAGATCGAGAGAGTGAATTATTGACTGAGCTTGGAATACTGAAATAATAGAATCTATTAGCGTGCATTTTTCTAATAATAAGAAGCAAAATGAACTGAAAATGTCGGATTTTCAATTTAGCTGAATTTTCAATTAAAGTCGCTATCAGTTACAATTAGCAACTTCGTAATAAAATCACTCTCTACATTGCTTACTTAAATGATGACTAAATATAAATAGCGCGGATGCTATACCAATAATTATTCAGCAAATTGAATCTTAATTTGCAACGTCACTCTTCTGTAAATCGTAATTCGATGTTTAAATAATTCAATAAATAAATCGCTAATCGGTATTCTTCAAAAATAAGTTGATATATCAACTGAACTGAATTTACATTTCATTACACTCATTACGGTAAGACCACTAATTTTATTATTTTTTAACTGATGATTAATTTAAGGACATATCAAGAGATTCAATGTATCGGGGACGAAAGAAAATTAAAATTCATTGTCGCGTTCTTTACTCTCTCAGATCTACCACTTCATTAAGATTGGAGCCAGTGGCGTTGCCTTTTATCGTAATAATCGAATCCGATCTGCCGTGAAATAGGAAGCCGTGATATTTTTCAAATCGAATGAAAGGCGAATCATTAAGAAGTGGAGGAGAAGCGTGAGAGACGGAAAGTACACTGCTAGGTGACGCTCGGCGCTTCAAAAGCTTTATGAGTCAGTGGGGGCGGGTGCGACGAGGGTGGGTATGCCAGGGCGAGGCGCGAAAATATAGCTACCGGATTAATTCGCACGAATATATTTCAATTTCGCGCGACATAAAGGGATGTAAATTACATTTTTGGTCGAGCGCGCCAAGTGAAATTGAGAGAGAGACAGGCGCCGGGGATAATCGTTTTATTAACCAAATAAAATCGATGATTGGACGAGAGAGACGTGACGATAACGCGTTTGAGCGCCGGTGTTACCGCCGCCCCCGCCAGTCTCCCGGCCCCGGGAGGATTCGCCTTATTGACACAGATGTCACTCTCGGATCGCGTTTTGCGGCTATTTTATTGGGTGCGCGACAGAGCTGCCGAGGGTGGCCCCAATGGAATTACGCGTTTATAACGGGCCGGCTATAATCTAGTTGGAAAAAATTTCCCGTCGTAAGAATTGTCATTAATCGACGCATTGTGTCCCGTGATCGAATCACAATGACGAGCGCCCGGCTCAATTATCCGATTCCCTTTTTTACCAATAATTAATTAATCGCCGCTAAATTGAAATTGAGCGCTCCCGCAACGATGAACCAAGCGCGCTGGATCCCCTAAACGCGCGATTCAGTTTTTTCCATAAGGCTACTTAAAATACTGAATTGGAAAAACTAACTCCGTCGTCGATGATAAAACAGTGGAAGATCCAGCGGATCGTTAAACTACTTGCGAAAGGTCTGAAAGTGTCAGCGGTTTAAAAATAGCCCCGAGGCAGATCGGCTTAATTTCGGGCGCCGCGGCGGCAATGATTTATCGCGCGCAGTCGAACTGCGATCGATCGTCGCCTTCTGCGCTTCGTTGCCGGTGACGTTAATGTTTCCTGAGCGAGGGAGCGACGTCCCCACCCTCCCCGGCAGCGGGGCCGAAGGAGGACGCGGACAATGAGTGCGCGCGTGCACCTACACGAGGCACGCGCCGCCGGCGGACGTACGGGACGGCGGACCGGAGACGCGAATTTACGGAGCGACCTCGCCTGCGAATGATCGCTTCATTTCTGGACGTTGCGCTTCCTCTCTCGCCGCTTGGGAAACTTGTCGCTTCGCTCCGGCGCGGCTTTGTGGCAGGCGGACGCCTCGTGTGGGTGGGGTAAGGGGGCGGGGGAGGGGAAACTTCAAAATCAGAAACGGACGAGTAATGGCTTTTGTTTTCGCACAAAAGGATACTTTTAAATTGTAATAGTTTCGAGCGCGTACGCTACCGAGGATTTTCGTACTTTTTCTTTGCCGCTTGAGCTTTTTTTTCGCTATGTCGGCTGCGGAAAAGTTGAAGCCGAGGCGGAAAAATAGAGAAATGAGGAGTGCTCTGCCGGGATGTGCGCAGTCGGGATGAAATTGATTAAAAGTAGAATTTAAAATAGTTGTAAAACTTCATTATTTACTTTCAATGCTTTGTTCGCAACTGAAGCGATAAAAAACAAAAAATAAAAATAAACTAAGGAATTCTAGAATAACATTAATGATTAACTATAATTGTTTAATTGCAAGTAGGGAGCAATAAAGTCCATTGGAAACATCTAAAACGGCAGAACCTTAAAAAAGACCGCACCGCCCCCAATATTAAACCCTCAGGTTCCCGTGGCGTATTCCCGAGCAAGTCATTAGCTTGTTTGTCGCACGCGCCGATTCGAAGAGCGGAATCGCAGTGGCGCCGGGGAAAAGGCCAACCCTTGCGCAGCGGCCTCCGCGGGGCGCAGTTATGAATGGAGGGGGATGTGCGCGCTTAGAGGGCCGGTCCGCCGGCACGTGGCGGCGCTGTTATGACAGCGCGCCGTCGGCGACACTTCCGCTCCGAGGCAGACTTCCGTATGGACGCGCCAGATTTATCGGTCCGGCACGTGTTCTCGCCCTCGTAATTGTCGGCGTGCAATATTGGCGTAGCTCCGACACTCCCACTCATTTTGCGATTATTAGACCCGAATCACTGATAAAGCTCGATGGGATTTTCAATGAATTTTTTGATTACGATGCACGAGATGGACGATGTAATCGCAGTGTTGATGTGGGAAAGCATTAGTACGAAAGGCACGATGGATAATCGGTTTACGTATATTTATTGGTCATCAATAATCTCAGTTTATAAAGAAAATGAAAAACAGTTATATATCTAAAAAGTAATGCGACAGCAAAAATCATTACGTTCAATCGATTTAAAAATGCAGAAACATAGGAAACCGAACACTTTTAGTTTCAAGCACAGATTCATAAATTTCACATTTACCGAGAAAGGAACAGCGCCCAGAAAGTTTTTCGTTATTCCACTTTGGCTTGGCGCTATACGTATTAATTCAAAGGCCGCTGCTTAGAAAAAATCAGCGATAATGTACTATCCCGCGACCAATAAATAACAATAGAGAAAGAATACGGCGGCGCTGTGTCGCCTTACGACTTTTTCTCTCGCGAACAGTTCGATAAGAGGCGAATTACGGTGCGCAGCTGCCACTCGACGACCTTTACAGCGCGACCACCGCACATACACCTACACCTTCGCTCGCGTATTTTCATGTGATGCGCCGACGTGTTTTATGGCTCGGCCGGCCATCAATTTCTATTAGTATTCTGAGAGGTCACATATGGTCAATGTAGGGGTGGCTCACCGCGACAGCGTTCAACGCGTGCCAGCTTTTTTTCTCTTTTTAATTTACTTATTTGACTCTAATTGTGGCGGCGTGCACGCGATATCGGATCTAATCAACGAGTGAAGTGGTTCCTCGATTAGCTTCCGCTTCATGAAACTCGATCGAACATTAATGAGCGGTTGGAGTCATTCAAAGATTTTTTTCCAGTTTAAATTTTTCACTTGGTATTCAAAAGTTTTTTTCAATGTTTAATAGGGCTCCAGAAAACTTTAATGAGGTTAATTATTCGTTGATGACTGATCGTAGGATTTCCGCTCGTTCAGAGAAATACTCTCGTGAATAACTTATAACCGTCCTTATAAACCCTTTAAGTCTCTTAATGAATGATCAGAATAAAAAAAAATCGTAAATTTTTTATTGAAGCGATCTCGCAGTCTAAGCTTTTTCTAAAACCGCGCGAAGCGCTGCATAATTCATAAGGCGAGCAGGAAGCACGATCAAAAAAATAAGACCTAGAAAATAATCGAAACCCCTATAGAAGCGGGCTCGAGGACTCGTCGCTGCATCGGCGCGCACGCGCGCGTCAAGTGCGAGCACGAATATACAACCCCTCCGGGACGGAGTCGCCGGGAAGATGCGGGCGAGCGACACCATATGCGCCGCGTTGAATAGCTAATATCCGTATAATATGTGTGAATGTAAATAAAATGGACTGACTGGCCTAACCTACGCGAAGCGTGCGCACTTTATCATGTCAGTTATGTCAACGACCCACACGGCGACGAAGGCGCATAAGTTTCATTCGGTGTCACTGTCATCGAGCGATTAACGTTTATGCATTTTAATGGGTTAAAAGCATCCCTTAGAAAAAGACATGCTTGCATTTCATTCGCCAATTTGCATAACATAAACTCGCTACTCTTTCGTATTTTTTAATTCAATCGGATTGTCAGAAAAATAAGTAGAAAATATTCTGAATGTTTTACCGAACTCGATTTACAAAAGATGTACTTTTCGCTTAAGCAAAAATCAAAGTTGAAGATCTGGCCTTGACCGAAGAATTGCCATAAGTATCACGCGAGGCTTTTCTAGAAATAAATGCCAAAATGCGATAAGCCAAAAGTAGCATCATCCTTGAGATTCACCGAGATTCACCGACTTCAGAACTCGAGGCTCATTGTCACTTCCCGATATTGATCTCAATGAATATAGATGCAGGGAAACGTCGTCGTTCTGCGCTTTGCGAATATTAAATCGATCGAGACTCGACGGACAACAATATTTACACGCTGGCATTTGATGACCTCCAGATCGGGGCGGACTTCGGCCCGAGCGTCAGAATAATTTTTTTCTTTTTCCATTACGCTCATACATCGGATGATTACGCGCATTGTAACGGAGCCGAGCTTTCGCTGTTACATATGCACCGGATTATATCGCTTTGATTTTCAACGACAGGCGTATTGTAATTATTTTCGTTCGAGACGTGCACGGGACGCGCACTTGAATATTCAAGGCGAGCTCTTTTATACGAAACTAATGCGACGTATTTTAAATGCCATACTTTTGATTCTTTATGAAGGTAGATACGAATAATCGATATACCGAAAATATGTGATTGAATGCATAATTTTCGGATTATTCCGAGAAGCTGTATGAATATTTACAATGAGAAAATTACATCGTCCAATGAAATTGGAAGCGATGAATTATTTATGATCATCGATAACAATAACATTTTTCAGGTTACGCTATGCGTTGCGGCGTCGTTCGATCTCTTCGATAAATATTTCAGAAAAAAAATAAAACTATAAAATAAAAAATATTTAAAAGAATTTAAATGAAAGGACAGAAAAGCAGGTAAACGAAATTTTCTACTAAATGAAACAAGTAACTGGCTTCATTAACAGGCACTAAAGCCTAGTCCTCCAAGAAAGCATTAGAAATGAAATACAGTTCTCATACCCCTTAAAAAAGAAGGAAAATTCTCGGGGACTCTTAAAAGGAGCTATTCGAAACATTTTAATTTCTCTAATTGAATTTTCGCACGTGCACTCCTCGCTGCTGCCGTAAAAAATGCTGAAAAGAGCGCTTCCGTCTCGCACTTAGAAAGCGCGCGAGGCCGTTTCACCGTCCAAACCCTTAATTTCGCTTGGTAACGATAAATCACGTCGGTTTCCCCGTACGCGCGCGCACGCGTTTCCCGAAGCATGATATTCGCGCGGGCGCGAGCCAATTAGCTTTGCTAATCCCGTGTAAATAACATAATTCCGCGCGCCTGTCGTTCCTTATCGCCCGGCCACGAGAAAAGGCTCGCTCGCGCGGGCCCCGTGTAAAAATCCCCGTTTATCCGCGTTAAATCTCGCAGGCATTGTTCTCGGTGCGCGGCGCAAAAAAATCGAAGTGCGCCGCGCCGCGTCGTTCCCCCCCGCTCGCTCGCACAACTTCTTTTCGTTACACTTCGCGCTCTCTTTTGAATTATTACACACGCTTTCGCGCCCGTCGGGGAAGCACTCCGGTTTCATTCGTTTTAGCACGCTTTTATAAGTCGCGCCCGTACGAATAGTAATTTTATCGCGATGCGCCTCGCGGAAATGTAGACAAATTGCGTAATTACTGTCTGGCTCATGTAGGTAATTAATAAATGTGAGAAATTCTGCTCGGTTAAACGCGGCTGTTTTTACAAAACTCCGCCGATTAAGGTGGAATGAAGGAAAATTAATACTTTAACGCGTTACTTTATTGCGCCTGTAGAATGCTTACTTTATCGGAAATATTCAAAAAGGACTGTATTATTTATTAATATACAGGGTTCCAGGCTTTACGATGTTTGCTTCGAACGTTTACTTTATGTTTTAATCTAACATTAGAGACGTTTCAGGACTGCCGTAAAATAAACTATTACGAATTTATGAAGTGCACGCTACGGCGAGAAAAAATTCCAGTCTTATCGCATAAACGCTGTACCGTCTGCAAATAAATATTAAAACATCGCTCGCCAAGAGTCCATTTTCTCAGTTCGGCAAGTTGAAACGGGGACAAATTCATTTTGCCGCGAGGTGTCGTGAGACTGGAGAAAAAGTGGCGGACAGGTACAGGGTGTTACAGGGCAGATACGGGGAAATCGAAGGGCCCCGCTCCGCGCTCGAGTCGGAATACAAAGCCCCGCGTCCGGCCGGCGCATCGCGCGTATTTACCTATGCGCGAGGGTTGCGCGTGTGCAAGGCGTCGCTCGGCAGCCTTTCGCGCGCGTGGCCAGAGAAGAGAGCCAAGCCGTGTACGTAGCCTCGTAGCGGAGATAGAGCGGCCCTCGCGACCGTGTGTTCATCGCATCGGTGAGAAAATACGAGTGTTGGTCCGCCGCCGCCGCCGGTACCACCCGGGCCCGGAGCTCCGGTGGTGGGGTTTGGTTTGTGGTCGGGCCAACGCGGCCCTGGTTTACAAGTATAATGAGTCTTGCGCGCCGCATAACATTACATCGCTGCTTGCTCTGGATTTAGATTAACTGTTTACATGAACAGCGCGCCCCGAGCGGCGGAGCGAGCGAGAGGGAGAAAGCCGATTGCGCCGGGGCTCCTCTCCACCGACGAATGCTATACACTCGCGGTTTCGCGCGCGCGCACTCACACACATACGCACACGCACACTGGTGTGCGATAAAGGCTACCTATATGTAGGAGGCGTATATACTTACAGGCGCAGGGACACCGCGTCGTTGCAAATTAAGCATCATACACGCGGAACCACCAGGCCTAGCCGAACCAAACCTTTCCCGATAGACCTCGTAACTGCCTAATAGAAAAGTGCACTATTTCCTTCGTAC
Source organism: Eurytoma adleriae (assembly GCA_900480045.1). Taxonomy (NCBI): domain Eukaryota; kingdom Metazoa; phylum Arthropoda; class Insecta; order Hymenoptera; family Eurytomidae; genus Eurytoma; species Eurytoma adleriae. The sequence goes on along the minus strand of UXGC01000577.1, from coordinate 66,623 downwards.
AGTTACGCTATCATTATAAAGTTTAGGGTTACCTTTTATGTTAAAATAATCTTTTAAACAAGTCATCAAATTTTAATAATATCTACCTTATTAAAAAGTTAAAGTAAAGTTTATAACGATAATCAGTTCTTTCAGTAAGAAACCCAATCAAATTTCAGTGTTCTATTTAAAAAAAAATTCAAGGAAATCTCTGGTCGGGCAAAAATCCACGTTGATCAGCAAAAAGCCTTCGAACCGTTAACGCGCGAATTTGCGTCCGCTCTCGACCTTACGTACAAGCGTTCGAAAATCTTTTTCGTCTAGATGGACTTGCGGGATTTACTCACGAGGAGGGCACCGAAAGGGGATATTCATCGTGCGACCGTATCTCTTACATCGGTCACGGGGAAAACTCGATAACCTCCCTGCAAGTTCAATTACCAAAGGACTTATCGGCCGCTCGCTCGGAGAGTATGTAAGGACTGCTCCACCTTCTCATGCTTTTTTCGAATTTCATTTTTTCTCCGGTTATACGATTTACTTGTCCGACAGCAGTGGTGAACAAGGCCGCGTAAACCGATAATAGCAAAACTTTTTAATGTCTGGTTTATAATGCCAGGCGAGTGTAAACCAGTCGTGTCGTCACGAACTAAAAATGTATATTTTAATCAGTAAATGCTGTTTTCATTGAATGTCTAATGTCAATTTATGATTTATCATTCAGCAATTTAAATGCTCATGTTTATACAATGAAAAAGAAAACAATGTTTCCTCAAATTATGTGGCAAAAATTACAAACTTATTGAATTATTCTACTTTTTTCAATTTCAAAATAGAAATTCTAAGCTGCGCAGAAAACAGTTCCCACACCGAAAAAAAATTCTAACAAAAATTACAATATTGTATAGAAATGTAGCCCCAGACTGTCACTTAGTTGAAAAATTACCATATTTCGTAGTAAAATGTTTGTAATTTTTTTTCTCAGCGCAGCAGCGATGATTCACTCGCTCATCAAACTCTAAACTAAGTAGTCGGAGCCGACGATCTACTGCAAATGCGTTTCGATTGACTTTTGACACTCGGAATCGCGCCATCATCGATAGATGAAAAAAAAGAGCCGCATGCTCGCACCCGTATATACTCGGGTCAGTCGAGCGCGTTCATTCCGGCGCGAAAAAACGCGAAAATACACTCTGCGAGAGAAATATCCAATCGAGCGACAAGTTGGAAAAAGCGGTTTATGAAAAATCGCGCGCGATCATCGAGCCCCGCGCTTTTCACGCGTACACAAAAGCCTCGGAGAGCTTTAAAAAAAAGCGCTGAAAGGGCCGGACGCTTTCATCGCCGGCGATAAAGACCGGAGGAAGCGAAAAACGCACCCGGGGAAAATATATCGGCGATATAGAGTTTCGCCGATAAAAATCGCTCGCTCGGCTTGAAAGCCTCGTATTGATAATGCCCCCGGTGTGTACGCGGCGAAACGCGCCCCCGTGCGATCAGTCAACTTTTGTGCGAACCAGTTATGAAAAGCGCTGCATTTTGGATAATGCATCGACGGCAGTCAATGGTTCGTACTCGCATTTTCATTTTCCTAAGTGGGTTAGCAGGGAAGTTTTATTTACTCCCGGTATTGAGTAGATACAATTTTTATACTATTTCTATCGATATTTCCATCAAATTAATTTGCTGAAAATAGATTAAACGTATAAAAACCATATTTTACACGTAGTAGGTAATCGAGATACTTGTAAACCTTTATTAAAAAAAAATTCTAAAAAAAGCTAATTTTGAATTAAAAAATGCTTTAAATTTCCACCAACATATTATCAATTACAAGATACGGTGTTTTTTTTTTATCTCAATTACATAACCCTCTTCATAATAAAAAAAGAACGTAGAAAATCCATTAGACATAATTCAACTCCGTTACGTAATTTATTTTTTTTATTTGCGCATCAAATGTACCTCGGATGGCGAAAAAAGCGGCAGATACGTGATCTGTCTTGCTTTTGATGTGGCACGTGCGCGTATGAGCGGAGGCAGGAAAAAAAGTCGGCCGTGTCGTTATCGATGGTCAATGATGGCCATTATGCATGCGTCACATGGCGGAATTTAGGACTGATCGATAGCTCCCCCGACGCGTTCCGCTTTTGCGAAAATACCAGGCCGATATAACACGGCGCCGTCGAATGGCTCTTAAGAAAACAAATAAACTAGGCGTATCTTGCTTAAGGTAAAAATACTCGTCATTCGAAAAACACTGTTTGTACGTAACAACATTTAAATTTAAAATGTATGTAAAATTCAAATAATCGTGCTACAACATTGGAAATCCAGGCATAAAGAATTAAATCATCGGGATTTTTATGTTCATAAAATTCAAAAAAGCGGAAAAACTGTGATACTGATTTAAACTTCTGCAAAACCATGGGATAGTAATCCGGTAGCAGATGGTTTCTACAAAGTGTGCTAGGGTGTTTTATAGGGAAACTACTTTTTCGAGTTATCGCTGTCTACACTCTTCGCTGACTAGTCAGTAATATCATAAGAATATTCATCTACAGAATCATAATTTAACAATATTTAATAATTACACTTGGAAAAATCGATTATTGCAATTACTGATTACAAAATTATAAAAAAAAAAATTATTTCAAAGCTAGTTATTGAGAAATGGTTTATTACTAAACGGAATGAAGAACAATCGATCGAAACGTTTCATAAACCCACCATGTACATTTAAAATGGAGATTATACAGATAAGTTACTTAATTTACTCAGTGTTTAAAGTCTAATCGACGTTATCGCATTAAAAAGAAAACAGCGTAATGTACGGGTAGGATAACGGTCGCACATTTATGTACGTTAATGACAAATTAGTACAATTGGAAATTCGTCCTAATTTCAGCGAGCCACCGCACAGGATGACGCACGGACATGTTTGTAATTGATTGACTCGCGACGCAATTGATTGCTGGCCGTACAGAACCCGTTCGAAATTAATTGCGCCCGACCGAATCTCGCGACTTACATACCTCCCCAGTTTTGAAAAGCATTCGCCTTATGTAAGAGAACAAAAAAAGAGACGAGTGTCGAATCGCGCGTGAAAAAAAAGCAAGGCTAAACGCGGGGGTATTGAATTAGCGACAGTCATTTTTCAAGCGATCTATTATTCAATTAAATTTCCGCCTGTCTCTACGAGTTTTATTACAACGTATTCATTCACACATAAAATGTGAGGCTGTTGATTTAGCAATTTATATGCATTAAGCGTATCGAATTAAAATTTATAGATTATTCCTTTTTTTCTCGTCTAATGAAACATTGTGAATCGGCACAGCAACAAGCGGCGCATGTAATATTTTTTTTCTTTCACCTTTTTTTTTATTGAACAAAACATTAATGATTCGTTACACAGAAAAAGTTGTATAACGTTGAATAAAATATAATAAAAATTTAATAGCTGAAACTATGAATATATAAACTATCAAGTAAATTTGTATATAAATAATTAATATTAATAATCAATAAGATACTTAAATAATAATTATTATTAGAATTAAATTATCAGTGCGTTTTAAAACAAATTTGTTATATCTTAAAATAAAAGTATGAAACGTTCAAAGATTACATTTTCGTGTACATCTAGTATACCTAAAACACGCATAATCCTATTTTCAACTTTTCCACGCTTTCTCACGCTATAACCCTCGCCACGTCATATCTTCATCCGACCTTTTAAGCCAACAATCCCTCGCGCTAATGCTTTCAACGCGAGTAAACAAAAAAAAAGGCCAAGTCGCAGAAATGATTTATGGAATCGCTTGGAGAAAATCGCATTGCCTCCCCGGAGTAAAATCGAAATCTGAATATAATCCCGTGGGTAAGTGTTGGACGATTAATGAATTATGACACATGTAAATCCGAGTCATAAACGCACCTTGCGTCGCACAAAAGCCGACCGGGTGAAAGGGGTGCGCGCGGGACGTGCCCCCCCGTGGGGCGCGCGTAACGAAGATAAGTCCGCCGAAGGGGAACGAGTGGGAGACAAGCGCGTGTCGCCCAAGGGTGAAGGCTGTAACGGGCGGCGCACGTGGACATTCTCAGATTAGAGCAAGCGCGCTAGACAAATCCGCGATCCTGCATGCATAAACGATTGAGCCGCTTTAAATTTATTAAAACGCCGTCATTCCGTACGAGTCGACGTGGCTCTTTTTTTGGACACCCTTCTATTTTTTTTGTAACTTTTTTATACTTGCCTTTGTATTTCACTTTTAAATAAATATTTTCATGTTTAAAAATGTTTTTACGAAAGATTACATTTACACGTGCAATTAATTTTCCGTTTAAAATATTTTATATGAAACTTTATAGATCGACCGTTTTCTCAAGCGTGGTAAAATTATAAGCTCCGCCATAAAATATAGATTAGCCAACGCAAAAAATAAATCAGAGTACCGCCAATACTACCTTATCAGTTTTCCCTGTCATTTCCCAAAACATTTCGCAACCCTCATCATAATACCTTCTATATCCAATGTCATCCTCTCAGCTCGGTCGCATACTTCAAAGGCAAAATCCGATCCCGCGCTCGCGCCGATAAGTCCCGGCTTCTAAAACCCGAGGTGTGCACGCTCGCACACAGGCAAATCCCCCATCGCCCCAATATTGATATTGGAGTATAAGAGAGGTACGATCTTATGGTCGCTCCCCCTCTACCCCCTTGGGGTATAAGCGCACCGCCGACGCGTTTATATTCGCACTTTCGCTCCTCTCCCCCGTATTTTTACGCCATCCCCATAACTCGAACGTCGGGCGTGCGTATATACCCGCGCGGTGCGCGTATATCTGCCACTCCGACGAAGGGACAACCCCGGGCGAGGAGGCGAATCGAGAGCGAGATGGGGAGCGCACAACCGGGCGCGCTTATCAAAATAACGGTTACATCTTCATAAATATTTGGCCGCGCGTCTCCTGCCGGTATTAAGGGACTCGCGACGAGCGTGAAATCGACATGGAAATTAGGCCGAGCGAGAAGAGTCGGGGTCGGCTCCGCGGAGAAATTATACCGCTGCCCGTGACACGAGGGTGGCGAGTCGCTGCTTTATTAATGCGACGATTTGTTGGCAAATAAATATTTTTTTCGCCGTTCCTTATGCTTATCAATGTTTCACGAGGACAAGTCGAGGTCGGTGCTCTTAATGGAATGTGGAATTATGTTGCTGGAATTCAATTTACAAGTTTTGTCATATTTATGCTTTTTCTAAATGATAAACCTACTTAGCGTTATCCTCCCGTGAATTATTAATTTGTGACAAATGCGTGGCACAGTATTTTTTTTTCTTGACGATTACAATTTATGCGTCCCTCGAGTCCAACGTATGCTTTCGAGTCTAGATCGCAAAAAAGAAATTTATTTTTAATTATTTCGAAAGAAAACACGAGGTATGGATTTCTGAAAGGGAAAGGGAAGAAGGAGAAGGAAGAGGGAAAAGGTGGACGCACGACGGCTCGCAACTCGTAAAAGTGTGCGCGGGCGTGAAACTGTATAAACATTTCGAATTAGTATTCGGATGCGCAGCTGTTGACTGCTCGGTAGCCGCTAGTGCTCGGTTCGCGTTTCGAGGGTTTCCCGAGGCTTCGTTTAATTGTCGGCCAGATGCCTCCCTCCCCCTCCCGCCCGACCCTCCTCTCGAGTGCCTCCCCCGCTTCTCCGCTTTCACTTCGTTACGTTTCGTTTCTTATTCCTCCAAGTGTCCTGGTGTCTTATACTCGTGAATGCCGTCGTTTTGAGCCATTCAGGGTTTATATGTCACTTTCAAGTAACATATAAACTCTAAAATATTTCAGAATGTCGGAATCGTTGAACTTTTTTTTACTTTTTATTTACAAACTAACAAATTTTAGAATACTATCCCTTTATAGAATTAACAATCTTTTGTTCTTTGCAATTATTGACGTGTAACAAGTTTCTCCACCATTAATCGACGTCTCAATACACAACCAATCGACGAGCGTCAATCCAACTTATACAAAGTAAAAAAATGCACGGGGCCCGATAACGAGATTGGAGAGGGAGAGAGAAAAAACTTATCGCAAGCGAAGAAATCCCACTAATTTTCTCGACAACCTACTTCAAAGCAAATTAAGCACGTCCATCGAGCAGTCAGAGAGCATTTCCCGCAGGCTCTCGTTCATTCGGGCAACTAGCCGAGGCGGCCTGCACGCGATATCGGCACACTCGCCTAGGTGTACGTGCATATGGTTTCTTGTGCGGGCAAGCCTGGCTTTGCATATATCTATAAGCCGATACCGTACCGAGAGCGACCGCGTGTATTGTTTTTCGTCGTATCGTGAACGCATGCCTACTCCCCGCGTTCTCGTCGCGTGTCACGTTTCATCTGCGCCCTTCGCTAAATTAATTCGCTTAGCCTACGAGGTCGATCGTTCCTTTTTCCATTATTCTCACGAGTTCTTTGTTTTACCTTCGACTAGTGGAATTTATTTTTTCACTTTTAATAAAAGATTTTACTTGGTTTTCTTTTTTACAAAGATAGATATTTTATTCGAAAGAAACGGTGCTTTTCAGGCAAATTAATACGGATGAGTCTTCACCAAAAAATTGCCCACGTTACTATGTTGAACTAAATAAAAAAAAATCAAAAAAGAATTAAATTGTCTAAAAAACTTGAATTCAACAAGAAAAAATTGTAAAAGAGTATTCATTGTCTGATCAAAGTCCTTGCTAAACTTTCTCACCTCGGCACTTAGTCTCGTGCAATCTGATTTTTTTCGATTCTTGCGTTTCTTCGGTCGATCGGTACAACATCGCGGATGCCGCGAACGAGAGAGCAGGAGAGAGAGAGAAAGAAAGCTTGAGACCTGAAAGCGATAGGCCTGTCGGAGGTGCGCGATGCTCCGTCGGGGAATCTTTATTGATACTGTAACTGAGATTTTCCGCAGGGATTTATCTGCCTTCTTGAGCTAACACGCGCCTTATCGTTGCCGACGTCCTCGGCCAGCCGAGCAGAATCCATTTGGTCACTTTACCGACACACACTCGCCGGGGCTGTGGCTTTAACCCGTTCACGCGTTGCGCGTTCACGGGCTTTTTTGTCCAATCGCTCCCGCGCCTTACAAGCGAAGAATCGACTTTCGTAATTATTATTATCGATAGCATGGATGGATCGCAATTTCGATGCTCCGTCGCTTACAGCCATTCGCTTATCATTTATTTTAAATTTAAAAGTAGTTTCGATATTTCATTTTCATTTTTTACAACTACTTGTGCGTGTTTAAAGATGTAGGGAAAAGGAAAATGTCAGTTTTTGAGGGGTTTGACTGGCAATTTACCTCTTTTCTTAATGATTAATAGAAAGTTTCATCTTCGCAGAAGGTTTTGCCTCCGGTGCACAGTCACTGCAGTCTATTCAATTTTATGATAAAAGACAGACTAAGAGTTTGACTTTGAGTGTTTCTACTTGAAAACCGTTCTCCCGAATACATAATTCGTACACTCAATCAAAACGAACCGTCACCGTTCCGCGATCCAATCCATAAAGACAGTTATTAAATCGCCGTCGGGCGCACGCGCCAAAAATCGTTTGACTTTTACCTCGCAACCGCGCATCTTTACAAATTACAGGCGAAAGATACATCCCCGAGGTCCGCGAAAAAAAGGCGACGTTTTGATACGAAGATGATGATCGTTGCATAAAAAAAGAGATCGATGCGCACGAAAAATCAGCGCGAAAGCGCATCGATGAACAAACTCCGCTCGGCTAATTGTCCTTAACCACGGGTTGCACATGCGCATAAAACCGTTTGATATCGGTTCCCTCAAAAATCGCGAATCCTCTCTCACGCTCGCCTCGCGGCCAATTTAATATTCTAATAGCGACCTGTCGCGCTGCACCGTACGGCCCCGCCGATTTGCGAGAGGCACCTCTAAATGCTACGCTGTCACGGGGGTCGAAGTTGCCGGGGAGAGGGCCTCTACTGCCTCTCAATTAAAGACACGAGAATCGCGCGCGCTCGGCTTTATATCCTCCGAGTATTTTCTCCCGGACTGCTCGATTCCCGCCTTTTCTTCTGGCTGCTTTTTTTCGACGTTGCTTGCGAGGGATTGAGACTGACGCCGTAAGTACCCCGCATGCACATAAAGAGTATTACTTAGTTTAGGAGGGTGTCAACCGAAGAATAGACCTGCCCGAGCAAATAGCGAAGCTACACTGAAATCTTGGAAATCATGGTTCGCCAAACCATTTACACGGTATAATTGTATGATTCGTGATAACGGAATTCATGGTTTAAGATAAATCTATAATTTACTATATTTTATCCTCCATTGATATTAAAAAAAAACTTTAACATTCACAATAGCATTTTAATCATTTTCAATATATAGATTGTAATTTTATGTATCTCACAAAATTATCTACTTGTTACTTTATAATCGAAACTTGTAATATCCACTTTTACAAGGCTTATATAAATATATAAATATTGATTATTTTCGTTTGCACACATTTTATGAATAAGTAAATAAATTAACATAATTCGGTAGTGTTCGTCAATGAGCGTATCGCGAATGACGAGAGCCGACATTGTCAATTTCGGTGTGGCTTAAATGCAAAGAGGCAACGTCGATAAGTATATCGAGGTAAATTGCCGTAGTGACAGGAGGACACATAATTTTTACGAGAACACAGAGCTCCATGCAAATGGGCCGCGGTGGATGAAATATTCACCAAAGCGAGCCAATCAACGTCACGACCAATAATTGATATCTTTCACATATCTAATCGGGACGGGATATCTCGTGATTGTCTTCCCTCTCGCTCCCTCTCCTTCGGATCTAGCCTTTATTCCGTATGTAAATTCGACCGATCGATTCGGCGGGCGCGCGCGCGTGTGCAGTCCGGCGGACCTAGACGCTTCATTAATTCCCGGAGTCTTCCGCGCGCGCGCGAGCAATATACTACACCGTAGCGGGCGCGCACACGGAGAGGAAAAAAGGAGAGAACGGGAGGAGAAAAAAAAGAGGAACGGCATTATGTAGTTAAGTCGGGCTTCCGACATTCGGCTCGTAGTTTGATACGAGCGTGGGTAACAGGATGCGACTCTCCCATTGTTTGGGAAAGCGAGAACGGCCGCGCGCGCGCGCACAGGTGTATGTGTTTTTGTGGGCGCAGCGAGCGCGCGCGTATCTAGACTCACGCGCTCGAGCATAAATTATTTCATTTTATTTTCCACGACAAAGCCGGATTTATCACGAGCATTATACGAAAATCTGGCCGATTGCAACCGCGAGACTTTTTTTGAATACGTAATTGGTTTTACAGCGACGCGCACACGTCTCTTTTATGCTCACACAAAGTCAATGTTCGTGAAAATTTATTCTAATACATTTTCTTTGTTTTCATTTTCTATTATTCGGGAATACATGAAAACGTGAATGAAATATTACATATGACTTTTTTAAAGATAATTTTTTCTCTAATATGAAAAAGCGTAGCGCTAAAACCAGTCGGTAGCTGCTTTTACTGAATGCTTTATATCGACAAAAATTAAATATTTTGATTGTAAACTACTGAGTGGTGGAAAATATAAATATATTGAAAATGGAATGTAATGCAGAGAAAGAAGGATGAGTCTTGGCAGTTGTGGTATTTATTATAGTTTATAGTGGGCCAGGCCTGGCACTTGTCTGCATAACGAGCGTGTAAAATGTACGAGCGTTAATCTACCAAGAATGTCTTGTTATGACGTTTTCCAAACATACACCGAGAGATTTACGGGAGACCTCCCGACGACAAATAAACCGAGGCATCGAAATCAAATTTAATCAAGTATTCACAAAAAATATCTGCGATATTATCGTGTATATACACCATCAATTTAATAATAACGTCACTAGTATTTAAAATTCTAGTACACAGACACAGAAATATTAAAATTTGAAATTTTTCTGCAATTTTCTCCTTACATTGATTATTTCAAGGCAAATAATATAAATATATTAAATTAAGCTATATACTACACCGTCTAAAAATAGAAATGACGTCTGCCTTCCAATAACTCGATTTGGATTCTCGCCCACCCTTCGTTAACTCCCTAAATAGCGCGATCTATAATTTATATCACTCATACACCTTCTCAAATGAGACAACGCAAGTTGTGCAATAAAAAATAAAAGCTCGACGCACGAACTAGAATCAGCCACTATAAGTCTACGGTGTTCCCAACAAAAAAAAAGTTGAGGAGGGCGCAAAAAAACGGCGCTCGTTAAACCGCCGCCGGTTCGGGCTTGCAATTAACGGCGGGCGCGGCGCGAAGGCGGGGGGGCACAGCCCGCGAAATATGTAAATAACGGGCGCCATCGCGCCGCGGCGATTGGCCGGATCCGCGAGCGCGCGACTCGATAGCATCGCGGCGCGGGCGGCGCGCGGAAGATCGTAGATCAAACGCGTAGGTGGAGCCGCCGCGAGCGGGGGCCGCATATTATACATTCGGTGGGAGATAAGCCGCGCTTGACACCGAGACGCGCGCAGGCCAGCTTGAAGGGTAGATACGTCCGCGTTATAAATGTCAGTATTATGCGGACGAGCCGCCGCCGGCGGAGGGCGCGGGCGAAGCCGAGGCGCGCTTTGAGCAATAACGCTCGTGATAAGACCGTTGTAATTACCGAGGGGAAATTTGCATGCTTTGTTGTTCTTGAGATGACAGCTGAACTCGTTAAAATTCGAATTACTTTGCTGGGCGCTACCTTGGCTGAATCGATTTTTATTCGCATTTCACCTCTTGAAATTTGCATCGTCCGCGTAATTTTTTTTATTGTTTTTAATAATCTTACGATTACTATCAATTAATTATGATTATAAATAGTTATTCGAAACTTAATTTAAGGCAATTGGGATTTAGTATAGTTCGCGTGGAAAATAGAATTACACCGGTAACAACGAAAATATTTATAGCGAAAAGCAGAAATTCCGGGGAAAACCACATGCAAAGTTTGGTACACGTTTTACAACGCAGGCGTTGCTCGGCACTTTCGACCGATTGTGCAAAAGCATAATTAGAATGATTTTGGAAACCGAGCAGCGCGAGAAAGAGAGTCGCGATGCTAATGAGAAGCGGTGCATATTGCGCATGCGCGCATACACACCGCATGATGCTTGCGATAAATTATCTATTTCGCACGAGAAAATCGGAACTAAGTAATTAGCGATTGCAATTAGTATATACGCCAAAAAGAGAGAGCTGCGGTGGCAACTTCCGCACCGTGTGCTTTCACCGTGCAACCTCTGCATAAGTTTCATCTACACTGCAGCTTATTCAAATTTTCCCGCCGTAAGCTTTTTTTCGTAAATATCAATTGCACAATTATGTTGGTCGCTGGTGTCGGGAAACAACGCCTTGGTGCACCGATTTGCATGTGGCTCCGTAGCGCAATGTGCGAAGCCGGGTTTATCTGTATCAGAAGTCGCATAAATACACGAAAGCAGCGCTTGCATCTATTCATTTTCTTCGTGTCCTGGCTGCTCGCTCTCTTAATCTGCAAGGGTAAAATTTTTTAAAGTTTAACAACGTACGTAAAATTCTGCTTTACTATAAAAATGGTGATAGATTATCTTACTTAATTTTTTTAATCCGAACATGTTAATTCGCGCGTCACAACAAAGTCTTCTAAACTTGTAAACTGTTCTTATCACCCACTCGAAATCTAAATAACACCCGAACTCGACTAGAGCCAGTGACTCAACAGTCGGAAGGAAGACGGCGATTATAAATGGAGTTACTTATGAGGGATGAGAAGTACAAGGGTTTGCGAAACTCCAGCGCAGCCCAGAAGCGGAAGAGAAGCCACGGGTGGCCCAGGGCTCGATAATATCACTCTCTTATTACCCAGAAGTGCACGCTTATACCCTCGAATCGCTGGAAGGCATTATTGTTGCAGGTGCCATTGAGACAACCGCTTATTTTGTTTGCATCCACATGTTACTGCCTGAACGTCTCACATTTAATTTAATCTTGGAAACAACGGTGTATTCTACTTAGACATTGTAAAATAGTTTGACTATTAGCATTAGAATTAATTCAAGTACATTTAATATCTTTTCTTTTAGAATAGAACGTTTAAAACGTACTAGATTCTGCATAAACTATCATCACATATATTCCGTACATCGCTTGTATGAAAAAGTCTAATGAGAGCGTAAAACAATACAGAGTAAAAAGTAGAATGAGAAAACGAGAGGATGAAAGGGCCGCGACGCATCTCCTCCGCGGATGGATGGACACACGATATTACGCTTCCTCCGGTCGCGCGTCCGCGTAATAAAAGCAACGGTGGGAACGAAAAGTGCGATGCTACGCTAGCTACGTGACAGGAAAGAGGTCCCACCGCACAACTATCATAATACACGGCCGGCCTGTATCCGGGACGTGGGCGAGCGCGCGGATCTCGCTCGTGCCCGCATCGACGAGCCGTGTGGTAAACGATATTATATCACGCGTCACGAGCTCGATCGCCTGGAAAATGCCACGGGCCTGATCGGCTTGGGCGGCGCGTCGTGCATCACCTCTGTACTGCCAAGTTGTAATTAAGAGCTACTGACATTTCGTACGCTGCTCGCCCGCCGTATTCCTTGTACTCTTTGGGTGGTGACAGCTTCAATCGTAATACAGTTACATTCGTCAAACTTTTAGAAAGTAGTTCGACAAATTTTCAAACGGATAAAACTATTTTTTCCATAAAACTAAGTGTACACTCGTAGAAACGGTTGGATTAGTAAACCTCACTAGACGTCTATTATTTAAAAGTATAATTACTCAGTATCACATAATCAGTCCAGTCATAAATAACCACCAGCAAGTAGTAAATAACCTCAATTTTAATTTCATGCCATCGCAACTCGACCAAGTTTTAAAGTACCCTAAATCAAAAAGGCACGAGCAGGTAAATACTGGGCGGGACGAATTACCCACGCTACATTAAGTCCCATAATTCGAGGGTTCAAATTTTATTAACATCTCAACGAGTGCAAGCGCGAGGAGGTAAGGTGTCCCTCCGAGTGACCGCGTAAGGTGCGCTGCAGCACCGCCCGAGCGGAACAGGAAGCCACTTATCTCGAGTTCGGGCCCAATGCCTTCGAATTGCCTTCGGGTGATATATTATTTAGGAACGTTATATGCTAATCCAAAGAAATGAGAGAGAGGGAGAGAGAGAAAGAGGTTTACATCGTTCCAGAACAAAACGCGTGGTAAATAATCAAGTGCCAGAGATATTCAGAGGCAGTCCGTTACGAATGAATTATTCCTTGGGATTCATATAGAGACGTCGTGATCGCGCATATGTTCGCGGTCCGACGGTCAGTCATTTATTTACGAATTTCTTGCATGCGAACGCCTGCAGAGTATTAATTCTCAATTATTGGAAGCCCAAGGCTGTTCATAAGCGATTTAGTTGTTATAGATAATTAAGAATTTTTTAATTTCCTTTCCTTCTAAAATATTTGTTGTATTTGTCTGTCCATTTTTATAGATAAATGCTTTTTATTTCATTTTAAATTTGGTGATTAAAATTGTCTTTCACTTTATGTTTTTTTAACTTTCATTTGAAAAGAAAAAATGATTCGCATTTGTTAAAATAACTCGTGAAATCATTAAATTTTAACAGATTGTCAGAAAAGTAAGAGCGCAGTGATCGATAGTATGGAAGAAGTAGGATCGGGGTGGGATCGCATCTCATCGCGTAACCCAACAAGAATAATCCGTCGCAATACGCGCGGGCGGCACCTTCGCCCGTTCGCCGCACGTAACTTTAGAGGGCCGCGCGCGTATTTATAGCCCCTCGTAGTCTAATCATTCGCGGCACGTCCCCGCGCGCCATAAGAATTATACGTCGCTCACGGTGAGATACGCGCGCGTGTCATCGGCGCGAGCGTGCGATGATAAAACGCCATAATTTCTAGGAAGACCGAACGCGCGAAAAAAACGCGAGGGGCACGCTTGCCGGACGTGTCGCGATTCCCTTATTGCGACATCCTCATATTCGCCTCGACCCTTGGGCGCGCGCGCGCGCGCCGATGCAAATCGCTTCTACGAACTCTAGGCCTTAATACGCGCATAATTCCTCTATCGCGGCTATTGTCCCGCTCGCGTCAGGTGTGCGGGACCCACCCCGCCCCGGCGACTTTTTTATTCCATCGTTTCCGGGAGCGCGCAATTGAATCGGGCGCGCCGGTGGACCTTGGAAATTTTTCTCTTATCGATCCGATGATTTAGGCACGATATTTAATTAGCGCGTTCAACGTCGCTTTCAAAATTTTCGTTTTAAGCGTTAATGAAGTCAATGTATTCAGAGCCGAATAAACGAGCGAGTCATTCCCGCTCTAATGTTCAGATTTGACACTGAGTACCCTACCATTCATTGTCGTCGTCCGTTCGAAAGGAAATAAAGAGCTCGCCCGTGTTTGCATCGGCGCACGATATTATCCATTTCCATTCCGAAAAACTGTTAAACAGAATGTATTATCGCCGAGAATAAACCGTTCAGCCTCATAAAAAAGCGCCCATAAATCTCTCCTCTGTTCTCGGTGTACGCGTTTTTTTCTCTCTTTTTTCTTTTTTAAATAAAAAGAGCCCGACGAGCTGCGAAAAGTGAAATAAAAAGACCGTTCGAGTTTCCTTTGTTCGCTCGAGCAATTAATATTGCCGAGAGCGTGTTTCCGGAGCCGACGCGTAAATATGTCCCCCTTTATGTCTCTCGCCTCGTTTTCCTCTTTTTTTTCCCCTCTTTTCCTCCGGATTTTTTCTCCCCGTTACCTCTGGTTCGATATCGACGCGACTTTAAAAAAAAAAATGCAGATCGAAAAACGGGTCGACGCGTGCGAAGCGCGCGGTCAACTCATAAGCGCGCGTCGCGCAACGCGGCGGCCCCACCTCATCCGCTGCAATGTCATCCGTGACTCCGGAAACCGGCCATTTGCTCTCGTTTTTTTTTTTCAGTTTCGTTCGCTCGGGCCTTTCAGTGCTTTTTAAACGGGAGGGAGCCGCGGGAGAACAAAACGTCCAAGTACATCGCGATTATGCCCGCGCGCGACACGAGAGCCGCATTTAGCTCATAAATAGGCCGATTTAGCGGCGCATTAAAATCCAAACCATGGGAAGAGGTGCATCGCTGTTATACAATAGTTTCCGTGGCACGTGAGTCGCGCGTGTCGGACGTATAGCTTAGGCAACTCGACTCGGTGCATTTTGGAACGCTTTTGAAGATGATAGCGCTCTTGAATGAACTGATTGTAAATTGTTGTGCTTTTTTAGTTAGCCGGTATGATTTTGTTGGACAATAGAATGGCTCGTGGCTTTTGTTATTTAATATAATTCTGAGCATTAAATAAATGAGGTAAAAGTCAGTTATTAAATGTTAATTATAGTTCCTTCTAATAGAAGACAATTTACTAAATACACAGATCGTAATGTACTTTCACATTCATAGCTGGATGTAGCCATAGTTAATTGCTTGAATCAAATTATACACGCGAACAAAATTTTAGAAAATTATATTTAATGACCGGATGTATTAAAAATAACAGAATTTTGGGCGAGTCGCTGTATGCATTATCCTTAATAATGAATTGTGTATTATCGACAATTAAGTCGAATTAGGCATTGTAAAAATCTATCTGAATTTATATATTTTATTTAAAAATATAGACAGTAAGTAAATTTATAATAACGACTTGAATTACCCATCGCGCTGTTGAAACAAAAGTTTAATGAGAGAAAAGAAATTCGTGCCGACCTCATTAACTCTCATGTAGATGACAGCGCATCATCGGAATGGTATTTATTTACACCGTGAAAAGCAACGATCCATTGAAACATCCGGCCCGAGCGGGAGCAAAAGCTCGTCGAATTTATGTAACGATTATCGCGTACGCGACTCTCCAATGAGCGGGCCGCGCTCCCGCGATAAAAGAAGAATACCACTCGAGATCTCCATCCAGAGCCAGAGGCGGCCGCTGAAAAGCTTGCGTAACGAGCTCGCAGCGGCGACAAGTAAATTACGCAGCGAGCCCGACTGTATTAACCGCGAGCGCGTAATGTCGTCCCATTAATTCGCAGCCGAACGGCCGAGCCAAACTAGGACTAGCACGCGACTCCGCCGAACGCCAACTTGGGCGAGTCAAACCATACGTCACAATTGCGCCCGGTGGTTCGCCTCGGCTGACTTTTCCGAGCCACCAAACGAATGCAGGATCTTGCTGATATTCGAGTCGTCGCGCATGAATAATCGCAACTGGGACGATTTGGACCAGTCCTGACGTAATTCTGAAACGATTAGTACAGTGGGATGCTTCGACGTCTTCTTTAGGAGCTGCGACGATTCAATTTAAGCTTAAATGCCGTATTTTAATGTATCATTTATATCATTTAATAAAAACTTTATTACATTTTTTTTCAGGACTAAATTAGTGGCAAGAAATATGACGAAGGAAAAAAAATCATAATGCATACTAAGCAAAACGAAGCTACCAGCTCTTCCACCGGCAGCAACGCGCGCGAGGAGCAACAAAAACACGCAAATTATCTCGGCAGGGCACACTCACTCATTAATTTTCTCGACAATGCTCGCGCTGCCCGCTCCACCAACAGCTGGCCCCCGCGGCAGCCAGCCGCATTTTGCCACCCACGACAAGCCGCGCGAACGGGAGAGGAGTTTCTGCGCGCGCCTGTGTTCTAATTCATATTCCCGCACCTGACTGACCTTCCTCCTCCTCGTTCGCGATCTCATTTAACACCCCCGCGGGCGCCCACTCGCAACAAAGACACGTTCTTTTATCTCGGCGGCAGCTGCGCCTCTCCAGCTTGCTCTGAAAAGTAGCGCGCGCGCGCTCGGAAGAGGGGAACCTATGCATATGCGCCCGGACCTGTTAACCGTCATATGTATGCGGACGTCTTTTACGGCCGCTCGCGCTAATTTTCGAGCTGAATATTATTAATAGGAAGCGCGTGCCGACGGTCTGCATGCAAGGAGCGGGGCGTTGATACAGGTGTGTTTAAGCGCGCGTTTCGCAAGATTAAGTGAGGGAGTACGTGGTTGCCTGGAGCCATATTCTACGCACATCGAAGAGGTCGTTTTCTTTTTGAAGCAGAAATGTAAAGTAAAGGCAAAGATAAAATGAAGGCGTGTTTAAATTAAAAATCGAAATAAAATGAAACCAGTCTGCGGTAAAACTACAACAATCAAGGGATAGATAAATAATTGGCTTTTTGCAAAGTGGTTGTTGCCACGGTTGCGTACAGCGCGCGGTCACATTTCGAAAAGCCTGGTTAATTAATAATCAGGCGTAATGAAGGAGGAAACGTGTCGAAAGCGCCGCGAGAACGCCGACAATGCAGCCGCGCGAATTTTAAGGTGTCTCAAGCGCGTTTTCCCTTCCGCCGGCGGGGATCCGCAAAAAAAGCTTAAGCAGCGAGAAAGAGGATATTACGGCTGCGCAGGAGTCACGGCAAAAGCCGCTCGGTCATGTCCTGTGCGAGCTTGCCGCGCCGCTCGAGAATTGCACCTCGACGATCTCGCCGCGAATCAATTATGACTGCTGCATGGCCTTTGCGCCGGTGGGTTCAAGGACTCGTTCCAAAAAAATCTCTCGCTCTCACTTTTGCATTCACTTGGAGGAGTTTTTTTACGTGTTGCTGAGTCACAATGATTTAAATTGTCCATTTCGTAATGTACATTTTTTCCTCGCTGAAATCTTAAAAACCTTACACTTTTAAATACTCGCAGGAACATTTCCGCTGAAGGAAGGTAATTTCTTTTTAAAAATCTAAAAAATAAAATAGCCTACGCTTTACGTGTCGCTACTGAGCAAGTATTTTTTCGTGTCCAAGCATATTGCTTGTCCGCGATAAAGAGTAAAAGATTTGCTCGAAGTAGCTAGCGCAGGGAATTTCCTTTCTTTAAAATACAAAACTTGTAAAGTTACAGGTGCGCGTCCGTACGGGAGCTCGAGGCCGAGCCAGGAAATCCGCAAGTATTAACGGGGTCAAGAGGTGAGTGTAGGCCGGGGACCGGCAGCACCCCCTCCGCGGTGTGAGACACGGTTTCTGCATTACATCTACACGCTTCTTCGTCAGCCGCCAATAAGACACTCATAGGAAGAGAGCGCGTGGATAATTGCTGAAATCCGGCTGGACGATGGGCGACGCGCCGCGACCACGAGAGCACCTAACGGTGCTGTCGTAAAATCACTCGGTGCTTCGCCCGTCGGGAATAGGAATAGTGTTAAAATTTTGCCGCTTTTGAATCACGGGATTCCTTTTTTATTCATTGTTTACTTAGCCTAGAGAATTGCGGTGAGTTAACAATGAATGCAGAATATTTCACTAATAAAAAAACATAAAACCATTCAGCAATACACATACCTTAATGTTTCTATCACAAGTAGATAAAACAAAGAAAATGCTATTTCAATATCTCACAAGATACTGTCAGCAGCCTAATAAAGCTCTGACCTACAAAGATAGAAAAACATTGGACTTATAACTCAAAACCCTCGTAACAGTACACTTATTAAAAGTATATTTCCGTGTACCGTCGCTATTACGGACGAGACGAGCACATCGCCGTCGCGCACGAGCCCCGACTCTCGGACCTATCCAGCCAAGGAGTAAAAGGGAGAGCGAGTCACTTCATGGCGGGAAGGAACGTCAGCAATCTTGATATAAGTAATGCATTTCTTTTATATCTCAGCGTGCGAGATAAAGAATAATGGACGCGCGGGGGGTGGCGAACGCGCGAGTTCACGTCCGCTCACCCGGAAGATATGACGCTTTCCACTTTGCCACGTCGCCGACCACACGCTCGCTGACCCCGTGATATGCTTATTCTCGAGTGGCTCGTATGCCGCGCGGATGATTCTCTATAGTACTTGTAGATGAAAATGTTTGGATTGCGTAATAAAAACTGATTTACGAAGCGAAGCGAGAAATTTTTCCTTGTTTGTGGACTTTTTTTTTAATCGAATAAAGTGTTGAATTTCAAAAGGTAAACGTTTTAATAAAATTTCCAGCATCTTAGTGTGCGAACAAATACTCAGTGTACTTGTATGAGAGAATTGAATTTTCCCTACATACATCATTGCCTTCATTATTAAAAACTTTCACGAATTGTTCATAAAGAACTCACTCTGAACGCGCTTTCATACACCAATTTGCCGGAACAGAGGTAAGAAATTCTTAGTTTCCGCGGGTGAACGCACTCGATCATCTTATGCAACGGGATATAGCGCGCTTCGCGTACCTACACCTCGAGTAACGAGTCTTTCTATCTGCACTTTTTAGCATGCATTTTTAGCAAAACCGGAAGAGGTCAGATACGCGGCGACTCGATAGGTACCTTTACAGCGCAAGCTTATCCGTAGGAGAGGCCGTCGCACGATAACGAGGGTCGCACGTGTTAATCGAATTAGCGCGAAATTCCGCGCAACGTACACTTTCACCGCGCGTGACTGCCCTCGTTATTCAAAAATTTCATGCACATCTGCTCGCCGCCTCGTGAGAATTGAGAGTCACGCCGCGCGCCCGCCCCGCACGACACGCGAATGTCGAGCGGACCTCGCGATGCCTTGACTTACACGGCTACATCGCGGCCGAGGTGCCGCGAACCTGAGTTTTTTACTTGCGATGCCCGAGATCCTCGTTAAAGGTTACTCCCTAATTGGACGTTCGATACTTTTGTACTTTGCTGTCTCTTAGCATCATTTTTAAGTAGTTGTTTTAGTTTTTCTCCTTTTTTCACTTTTTCAGGTATTACGTGATTCTATATCTCTAAGAAGGGTAACTGAATTTTATAATGTTTTTAAATGTCAATAAGAATTGAATTAACGAAAGTACATCATTACCAATAGCAGTGATTTCAAATACTGTAATACAATCCTGCACACAATCAATTAATCAAAATCAATAAGTTTCATCAGCAAATAACACTCCAGTATCGTCGCACTTCAGGCAACATCAAGTGTGTAAGTTCGGATTTCAATAAAGCAAACGTTCGCGCCTCGCGTAATAACCGAAACCCGCCACTCGATGTTTGACGCCCGTCACTCGGTAGCGAGGCTCCGCTGTTTGCTCGTCTAATATTTACCGTGGCAGAAAAAGCAGCCCCATTCCATATTTCCTCGCGATACACTCGCCGCGCCTCGAGTCCATAAGGGACGGCGGGGCATATATAAGCGCGCGTCAGGCGGGGAGGCGAGGGTGGCCCCGGCAAAATGTGACATATGAACGCTCCCGCGCAGACGTGATAGAGTGCGCGACGCTCGGCGACTCCCGTGCGCGCTGACCCTTCAGTAACACGGGCTTACCTCTCTTATCGCGGAAATATCATTTTATTTCATTTATGGGGCATATCGCGCCGGCGGCGCCGTGCACGTACGCCCCGAAGGCTACACCCGGATTTCGGGCCAGAGTTATTGATATACTCCTCGGACGGGAGTGGAGCTTACGCTCCGGGGGTGGCCTTCCTCGCTCGAGCTTCTGCTGCACGGATTGCCCGGCGACTGTATGATATCGCGCGTGGTCAAACTAATATTTATCGAGCGCAAGTTTAGTCTGCCTGGCTGTTATGAAAGTTTCTAGAGCAAATTATTCCGGAGATATACTGCAGAATTGTGTATATAAGACTTTTCGAGAAACTTTAAAAATAAAATTTTTCACTGAGCATTTATTGAAATTTGCTACTTTATTTTATTCAAATAAGTTACTAAAGACAGCCAAATAAGAACAAATTCGCAAGCGTAGATTCAACCAAATACGAGTTCAACATAAATAGTTCTATGAATCAGTGTTATGTAAGTGCATTAAATATCCTCGAAGGAATCGCAACATCGTTTTCTATCATTTACTGGATTGAAAGCGAACCATAAATAACCCAAGAAAAAATATGAATCAATCGCAACAATTTAACAGATTCAGCAAGCCTGCAATGCCTAAACGCGCAAAAATCGCAGGTGCAGGTGTCCTGCGTGCCGATAAGCACACAGCGGTCTTAAATGTAGTATTGCACACGACGATGTTGCTCTGACTCTGTATTTAGCGCGTTTGAAGGAAAAAATCACGGCGCTCGGACGACCATAAATACATCGAGGAGAAATCGATTTATCTTCTGCGCACGTGTGACGCGATGATCGTGAACGCGTGAAAACCTTCGATTATTTGTACGAGCTCTCCTGCGAAACAAACGTGCCGGCCACTCACGGTAAAGTGCCGCGCGAAAAATGAATCGATGACTATTACGGCAGCGGCTACTCCGAGACACTTGGCTCGCGCGCTCATGTAGTCATACCTAATTAAATTGCGCAAATGTCGACGAGTTGCGATTACAATGGAGGGTTTTCATAATAATCATTAAAATGCTCAATTCGTCTTTTTTAAAATGATTTCATATAATTTTAAGAATTATGAATTGGTAAATTATATTAATTTCAATTTGTAGGGGCGTTAATTTCAAAAAACTAATTTTGGAAGTCCTCTATTAATTCTATCTATATAAGGCAAAAATAGTCATATTTAGGTAGAAATGAATACTACGCAGTATCGTGAATAAAGCGGCCAAAGCAAAATACTTCGATATAAAAGGATCTTAAAGATTTGACGACCCATAAAGCCAAATTGTATCACAGCCTAGTCGAGAATAAACGAGTTTATTAAAAAAATGTTATGGAAAGCCAAGGCAACGCATTTGGTACTCGCCGCGCTCTCCCCTTAAGGACAGGGCGACATCAGCATCGGCTCGGAGTAAATCAATATAACGCGCGAGCGGGCGCGCGCGCAAACGAACTGGAAAACTATCCAGCGGCAGCGCAAGCGGGGCCCGAGTAGACAGGCGAGGGACAGGGAGCGTATACGCCACAATGTCGCATACATTCGTAATCGCGGGGCTCGGTCTCTCCGCGAACCGGCGCGATATCGATCGGTATTCCATAGATTTCACCGGGTTCAACCTCGTTTTGACTAAATAGGAGGTATATCGGCTTTTATAGAAACGCGAAGAAAAAAAAAAAGAAATACGCGCGAGCACACATGGACGAGGGCGAGGAGAGGCCGAGGCGGGAGAGCGAGCGAGAGCAGACGCGATGGGGAAACGTCAAAATTGATATTCCGAACGCTCGCCTCCCGTATAAATCCCGCAATCCGATATTTCGACTATTCGAGTGTGTGTGCGCGTGTGTGTGAGTATCCGGGCGATGTATTCATGATCGTGCGCGCGAATTTTTCAGTGCCTTCCGAGGGGCAGGGGCCCACTGCCTGCTTTACGTACGGAACTTTCTTCTCGTTTTGTATTCCCCGGGATTCTTATAAGTCATCGTCATTGTTCGCTTCTGACGCTTGGACGATTTGTTTGATACGCGCGCTTTCTAGTTTTTGTGCGATTTAGAAACGGAGAGAAATTGTCTTTGATTGAATTTTAATCTGAAACTGGGCACATCTTTCCTTCGACGATGGAATGGTTCGTACGTGATACACAAGTAAATGACTGGTGTTCTCAATTTAGTTGCGCAAAACTTTCAATAAAAAAATGGTGGGCTTTTTAAGGAATTAAAAATACTTTTAAAAATAAGGCAATATATGCACAATACATCGATGAAAAAAATTCTGACTCTATCATTAATGAATAATCCATGTACAGTGTTTTAAGTAGACTTATTTCAGTCATTTATAATGAATGTATTGAACTGAACATACTTAATACGGATTTCGTTAATATAATAATCAGCACTTTTTTTTAAAATATCTTAAAAATACTTTTTCAATGTATCTAAAAATGTTTGAAAAGAGGTTACGCAGCTCAGTTACTTATTTTCGAGAATCTTCTCGCACCGACGCGACGTCCGAAAAAAGAATAAAAGTCAGACGCGCGGAAAAAATAAAGGCACGCATATGTGCGGTTCGAAAGCCCGGAGGCGTGGTATCGTCATACGTGCGTCTCGCGCATGTATACCCGCGGTGAGGTGGGTGCTCGCACACACGTACACCCGCGCGAAAAACACACGCGAGGCAGGCGCGTAAAGCACGTAAATTCGACGGCGGTTTGTCAACATCTCGACGCGAGGTGACGCTGCAGGCCAATCGTTTTTGTCAAGCCTTCAACGCCGACGAGTTTAAATTTTGCGCGCCGCTCGTAAAAACCGGCTTAATTAAAAGGGCGAGGCCGTTTATTGACTTTTACTTCAAAGCGCGGACTACCGGTCGTACTGTGATTTAAAAAAAAAAAAAAAGAAATTTGCCATTTCGCAACGGATAAACAGATGTTGAACGAGGCTCGACCCTTTTTTTACACACTGGAAAGTAGAAAGTCGATGTTTTTGGCGCTGTAAAATTAGATACAATCGTAAGGGATATTCCATGTTTACCAAACTAAGTAAGAAATTAATCTTAAGCTTCAAGCAGTAAAAGGAGAAATAAATTCGCTCTATCAATCCCGTTTAGCACCTTTCGGATAATTCTTTTCTCGAACGATTAGCTCTTTTTTTCAGGACCACAATGACTGCACCGGCACAAATGAAACTACCTCGCGAAGCATCTCTTGCTAAGCGACTCAAGGTGGCAAAAGATGTCTATCTCTGGCGGAGGCTCGAGGCGCATACCTATCTTCGCGGCGGTGCATAAGAGCCGAGAGGGCCGCGAGTTGCCCGCAATCCATCAGGCGCAGCCAGTCGGTATGAAACGAGTAATACATCTCCATATACGTGCAAGTCGCTCGCCTTCCCGCGTACGCTCGTTCGCGCGCATGACAGCCCGGCAACGAGCGAGATGGAGAAATATATGGAGTGAGCGGAATTCCAGTAGCGCGTTCCACTTGGCTCGATTAGGTGAGCCGCGGCCGCGGCAGTTTATAATGCGAACGGCAGGCAGGGGCTCATTCCATATTCCAGGAAGCTCGGTACCTTCTCGTGCACGCTCCACCGAGAGCCGCGGAGGTGAGTACGCGCGCGCGCGCCAATGTAGTAGGCCTCCCCTTCCCGTTCAGTCGGGTATCCTTTGACGAAACTGACACCTCGATGATCGTGTTACGCCGGGGAGATGTTATTACAGGCAAGTAAGAGTTTATGCACTTGCCTCCCGGTGAAATTGAAAATTTATATCATTTTCCCTGAGTCAGGCACCGAGCGCCAACTCCCGCGCACTTTGTACATCAAGCAACGCGCTTTGTATATAACTGAGAATTTTATGCGCTATGAAATGCAGATGTTCTCAGTTATATTAACAAATTACAATATTTTTCTAGACAGTATTTAAGATAATTCAGGTCTCCTGATTGATGATCGAACGATTGAGAAGTCAAAAATGTAAATAAATTTATAGAATTTTTAGGGTGGAGTTGGTCTGAGTGAACACCTGCAGGAGCCTTCTATAAATTAAAGAACGAGACGCCAATAATCATCTTGTCTACGGCAGTAGTCGAAAATGCAATTCCACTGGTAGATCTTCGTCAAGCGACGGACAGTATCAGTATCTGTACGCTGCTTTCTTATAAAAAAGAAACTTAACAAGGAATTTTGGACTCTTTGAAAATAACAATGCAATGTATTCATCAGACCAGGCCAAAGTTTTGTAAATATTTTACTACTAATTTGTTCATTGTAATTGACTTTTAGCATTATTAGTTTGTTTACAAGTAGTTCCGATATCCGTTATTTAAGATCCCTCTGCAAGTATGCAAAATGTAAGAAAATCGATTTACGACAGCAAGTCCAAGCGCTCGACTCTTCTCTTAAACGGTCGCTTAGAATCGCGTCGTATACCAGGATAAAAGTGGAAACACGACTCGCTGTACACATCGGCGGCTCTTACAAGACGAATGACGAAGAGTGGCGCACACGGCCGTGCCAACACTGTAGCGGTGAAGTTTACATGAACGAAGTCAGATGTAACTGGAGAAGATCTGCGTAATTGGTAAATTAGAGGGTATTTTCAGTAAATTTTGGAGAATGCCGAAACAGCGATGTAACAGCTATTAATTCACGCCAATCGATTACCTTTTTCTTTAATTGCATCCGCGTCAATGTCCAAAACGATTACAGAGGATGAAATTAACTGCAGCATTATAATTGACCGAATTAAATATTTTTACCTGTCCTCGGCAGTAGGAAGTGCCTATCAAGCGATCCGTGAAACGGAGAAAAAGAAGGTCGAACGGCTTGGGAACGAGCTTGACGGCACCTCGGGAACACTTGTTAGTAGGGTACATAGGTGCGCCGCCGCGGAGAGCCGAAAAGGCAGGCGGGGGACGAGACGAAAACGAGAACGCGAGGACGAAACGAACTCGGCGACACTCGCGCGCGCGCGCTCGGCCGGACGACGCATCGCCCCGTGGCAGCACCTCGTAAACATCGCACCGCGCGACTTGTAAATCCTCCCCTGGCATTTTAATGGCGGCCGCGGCCGCGCGCGTGTATTAGTTTCAGGGAACATTAATAACTCGACGAAAGAGCGGGAAAGGAGAGGCACAAGCGCGCGTAAGACTATCGCCGATTAATTAGCTCTCCTTGCTCGGGCTCCACCTTTTTTTTGGAGACGCCGAGGCGGGGAGAGGGGTGGTTCCGGCCTAGACCGGCGTTCATTAAGCCGCGCTGGGAAAATTCTCTAAGCCGATCTTGAACTTCGCGAGCGAGCGCATACCGCGCCGCGTTGGCATCCTAGGTAATTGTAGACGCGAGAATCGAGCTTTCTACTTTGAGATCGCACGATGTGACGAGTACCTTTTTGTGATGTCTAATTGGAAAGGCCACTGCGATCAGATTAAAATAGCACGTGGTCTAGGTGAAATTGTTATTTTACACTGACGTTAAAAGTCCAATTTTAGAAGTGCATAGATCATTTTTTTACGATCGATCAACATTTTTTAGTCGTAAAGAAACTTTACAAAATGTAATAATAGTCGTAGTCGAGGCAGACAAAAAGAAAAAAAAGCAGATTGCATACTTCCCCGTGGACCTTGCACTTTTATTAACGATCGAGGCTCGCAAATTCGATTAATAGCCAGTAGCGGCCGACGCAGCGCGTCTATCTTTCGGCGCGCGCATATAGGATAGGCGGCCCTAATTCGCATCTTCCTTTGCAACTTATAATTCAAGCTCGCTCACTGGAACCGAATGGCTGGCGCCCGGGCGGAGAGAAGCGAGGCCTCTACAGCGCTAACTCGCGCAGCAACGATAATTATACGCTCCGTCCTGCCGCCGCCGCTTTTCTCTATATCTCCGTCTCTTTCGCGGGTGAGCGCGAGGGCCCCTTAAATTTGCCCTTATTTATATGCCAACGCTTCGCGGCTCCTATACGCCACCGCTTCACCTCGCAAACTCTCACTGTAGTTATGTGCTCGGGGATATGTCCGACCTTTCCGAATATCTATCGCCCAGAGCTCGCTCTACCCCTCTATGCGAACTAATGCCTCTTCGAGACGGCGGGCTCGGATTAACCGGGGCTCAGATTACTTTGTCATTTCAAATGATTGATTTATCATTGTGTTTAACGAAGTGTACTTGATTGTTCATTTAATAAGGTTTCAAATCCTGTATACACTTCAAAGTGGCTTTTTTGAATAATATTTTTTACACTGTCATTATTTAGACCTTGCATTAACGAAGATATTACCACGTATAGTCAAATTCATTGGGTCTGGAACGCGAGATAAAGCCGACTCCCGGCGCAAAAATCTGAAAATCGATAGAGGCGAGCGTCTGGGTCGTTAAGGCCGCGTCGTGAGAGGAAAAACGCTTTTAATCCTCGGTGGCGCTCTCGCGGAGGACCTTAATTCGAATTTAGAGGAAGTTTACGTAAGGCCGAAGTTACCGCTTAATATATACCGTCGCGGCTCTAGCGAAAAGAGGGTTGGCGGC
The DNA here is from genome assembly GCA_900480045.1 of Eurytoma adleriae. Classification (NCBI taxonomy): domain Eukaryota; kingdom Metazoa; phylum Arthropoda; class Insecta; order Hymenoptera; family Eurytomidae; genus Eurytoma; species Eurytoma adleriae. The sequence goes on along the minus strand of UXGC01000577.1, from coordinate 39,735 downwards.
GGTATAATATAAATAAAACCCGGGCGAAAGAGAAAGAGAAAGAGGTGGAGAGACAAAGGGGGGGAGCAGTGCCGAGGAATGAAATGAAATCTACAGTGCGGTAAATTAAAGTGCCCTGTTTTAATGCTGTTATAAGAATTACTGCAACTCGGCCAGGGCGCGATCCTTGCTCGCTCGCGCAGGCCTCTTTATTCCGGCGCGCTCCTCCTAGCCAACTAATTTCCCTCCAGCCTTATCCGCAGCGCCTTCGAGATTGCCGTCTCGGGCGCGCGATATACCGCAGGTACGCGCCTCCTCTCGCTCTGCTCTCTGCCGGCGCGCGGGTGTGCAAGAGCGGCTATACGCACGGGCTTTGGAAGTGTGTACGTCTAGGAGGCAAGCGCGCGCTTTGGCCGTTCGTTCTTTTTTTTTACTAGGCACCGGCTGCTGCTTCTTCTTCGGCGAATAATTTATACTTACGAGATGAGAGCTGCGCGGAAAAGTCGGACCTAGAGACTTGGAGAAGGGCATTTTTCACGTGCTGCGCTTTAAGTATAGTGTTTTGGATGCGGGATTCTCCGAGCGTGGGAATTGCAAATGTAGCATGGATTTGAAATGGTGAAGATTTTCAGAAAACAGTATATTTGTTACATGAATGTTTAATTTTAAGACATTTTAGACTAAACACCAAAAACAGCGTTTCTCAGGACACATTTTTTAACAAAATAAAATAGTGTGAGTTTGAAATAAATTTCTGAAGCCCTTTGAAAAGAAGGAAAACGATTAATCTCAGAGGCAACTCTTAAAATTTTTATTCGAGTGATAACCACCAATTTCCATGAAGACTTGTCAATCGCGTCATCGTAAGGGGGATGCTGACGAGCGTAGAGATTATTGCGCGGAGACGAACTGCCGCGCCCCAAAAAGGCGCTTCCGTATTGGAATGCCGGCGGTGGCGACTCCTCTCTTCCTCGTTAACGGACACGCATGTCTTGCTCTGCTAAAGTTAAGCGACTCGCGAGAGATGGCAAGAGTGCGCGTACGCAGCGCTGGCATTGACATGCGGGACGCGCAAAACCAGCAGCCGAGTATATAACGGTCGCGTCGCTTGTAAGTGTAGGTAACTCGTGAAAGACAGCCCGAGAGACTGACAGCGATCGCGTTTACTCTCGTGACAATGCCCGGTTATTCATCCCCGATTCCGTTTACCAGTATTTTCGTGCGCCGATTATTTTCGGATATTTTTGCTACTTTTGGAAAGCCAATGATCGATTTTACAGCAATCGGTTAAAGAATTGATGAACGACTGGTAGGTAATAACTTAATTATAGCAATACCATTAAATATTTAATGGCGGATAAAACATCATTATAAAGAGGAAAATAATTAAGAGGACCACGTTAAGTAATTAGTTACAATCACAAAGTCATAGAAGCAATAAAAATGAATATGCCATGACGGTCTAGTTGCCATAAATTTCAGAAGGGGGCATTTGGCGTATGCGCGAAGGAGGGTAATAAGCAACCCATTTTTCTTTATACAATTAAGAGATCGGTGAGTAATTTGCAGAAGCCATGTAGCTGCAGAAGAACATTGTCGAATGTGGGGAGGAAGAGAGGATCGGGGAGAAAAAGCGAGCGCCGCAAAACTGGAGGTTGAGGATCTAATATACCAGGGTTCATAATCATTAATCACCCTTGGGAAGGACGTAGCAGTAGTGTGTCCAGGATAAGGTAGTGGGAGTTGAGCTATTGTTTCTGGATTGCATTTTTTAAGAGTCCATGTATGTCTGTATCTTTATTTTTTAACTTATAAATAACAAAAAATTTGTTCATTACATTTGCTGAATTCAGCAACTCGGAGAACAGGATGAATTCAACTACTCTTTAAAAATATGACTGCAAAATAGCGAACAGAGGCTCAAGTTTGTCCAATAGCCCAAGTCCGCATTTCGGCGAAGCTGGTCATTAATAAACTCCGAGCCATTACCGTGCAAGGGGGTGGCATTTGGTGGCGGGGTCGGCGGAGTACGGAAAGCGCGTGTATTTCAGCGTGAGCGGATATCTAAAACCACGGCGTCCTCGAGAGTTTGGCCGGTACACGCGTTCGCTTAAGCTGGGCCCAACGCTGCGTGAACCCCTTTCTTTCTCGCCCTCTCGCGGCGCGCTTCTTGCCCCATTTATCCTGGCGGCCCAGCGGAGAATGGCGGCGCGACGTCCAGAGCGGTTATAGCGCCGGTGTGTATGTCATTTATAAATGTCCCCGTGAAATGACCCGTTCGTCCATCTCATCCCTTAAGCATGGCCATTAAAGTCAACTGCCCCTCCCTTCCGCCGCGCGAGTCGCAACGTGTAAGCGGGCCGCGCGAGCGAGCGCCGCAGTGCATAAACTGCGTCGCGGCATCGTGACTTGGCCCCCGGAGCTCGCCCGCGGACGGGGAGGAGACACTTAGTTAATGAATTCCCCGGAATTAGCTGCTGCCGCTACTGGACGAGCCGCGACTGCTATCCTGCGCCAGGAAAGAGAATATACGGAGAGAGAGGGTGATTCTGCAGCTGCCGCGCAGGCCCCTGCCGTTTCTCTCATATTGCCATCCGCTTCGTTTTATACTTCGTGCTGCAAACTTTTGATCAAATATGTTGAGATAACTTTCCCGATAATTTCGTAAAAATCCGTAATCCAAAGGCTACGACTTTTCCTAAACAATGACAATTGCATTACACGCCAACAATGAAATAAACAGGATTTACAGTAATTTATTTAACTATTTTTCATCCTTATTCAAACTCCTAAAACAATGAATTCAAAAACTGCAAGTATTTCATTTTAGAAATGACAAATTCCTTGGGCAATGAATGTAGGCTATAGATCCGATTCGTATGAAAAGATACCGTGACTGACACTCGTACTGGGTACGTTAGAAGAATGCGAATCCCGCTTGAAATCAACTTCTGACAATGAAAAGGCACTGCGCTCCTCATATGTCTCCTTTATTACAAATTTTGACGTTGCGCTGTCAAACGAAATAATCACAAATATACAAGAATGAGACCTCACTTTTTATGAAAGGGGAAATAGAAAAAAAAATTTTTTATGACGTGAGTAGAAATACTTGTACACGTCAAAATATCTTGGGCGACAGACATTCGCGGTGGATTTGATCGATATCCCTTTCCTTCCCCGAAGGAAAAAAAACGAGGAGGAAAAGGAGAATGAATGTCAGATGCAAAAAGTTATGGTATGTGTTTCTCCCCTATTTGGAAGATATGCCGAATCGCAGACGGATAGCGCGACGTGGCTGGCCCGCGGAGAACCGCGGAATACATGATTTTACTTTCAGAAAAGCGACGCGAACTTACGGGGCTTTTCTAGGCGTTAAGGATAAAAAGGTCTCAGAGGGAGTAAAATCTACTTTATTTCTAAGAATATTTTTCCATTATAGGATTATCACGGAATGTTTGTTGTCGCGAAACCCAAGCAGTCCAATTTTCGAAACTGAACTCTTCTTTGTTGGGTTAGAAAGTGCACAGTATTTATGATTTTTAAAGAGTAAAGATCCGTCTAGAGTACAGTGAAACTCGTAAATTATTTATTTATGAGCACTTGTATCGTTGAGTGAATAACGGACTGTTGAACGCTTTCAAATACACGAAAAACACTCATCCCCGGTCTGGATTTCTCCCCCTTTTCACATATGCTCTCTTCCTTCTCTGCATATCTGACACGTCTCATCGAAGCCTCTCAATAGATCCGAACATAAAAATCAGCTTTATTCGAACGCAAGGGGGGATTCGTGCCAGAAAGCCTTTAATATATTTGCCAGAAAGAATCCTCTAGTCTGCATTTTGCTTCTCTTCTCGGAATCGAAATTCTACATAACTATTTAACAGTAGATGAAAGTAGTGCAATAAGAATTGTTATTCGACAAAAATTTAATTTTAATTACATAAATTGAAAACGACTTATTTTAAAGTGGTGAAATAGACAGTGGCTCTAACTTTCCGATCTTCTGCACAAATGTCAGTAATCCTTAAAAAACGACTAAGTGAATATTCCGATACCTATCAGCTTCGACTGTTGAAAATAAAATTCGTTGAGGGCGCTGGAACGACCTTTGCAATGAGAGCTAATATCCGAACCTGGACTAGCGCACATATTGGAAACAAATTAAAGCGCGGTCGAGCCTGCTCATACAGAAATGATCGACGGTCTCTGCGGCGCCATAAATATGGTGTGTGTGCGATAGACAGAGAGAGAGAGAGAGCAACCGATGCATCAATAATGCAGCTCAGGTCGCTCTATCAATATACGCGGGCGAACGGACGAAGCGAGCGCGCGGTTATGTATCAGGGTAATGGCGCTGCCGTGCGCGCAATCGCCATATTGCGCTTCCGATGTTTCGTTAAATATTGAGGGAGCACCATGCCGCTATCAGATAAACTGTAAAATTCACGAGAGCCCGGGCCGTCGCGGTGCTCCGTCTCTGTCCTGCGTATCGGCGCAATGCGCGTCGACGTGCGCCGATTGAAAAGTTGGCCGACGTTACGCCCGCTCGTCGACGGTACTTTTTTTCATTGCGGAGCTTTACGAGGATTATAACGTTATGAGAGAGAGATGCCTTCGGTGGATCTTATTTTTTGGTGGATTTTTTATTGAGACGAGGCTACAGCGTAAAAATCTTTAGCTAAGAATAAAAAGAAAAATAGTAAATAAAAATTCTAAAGTGCTTTCACATTTTTAATGATATACTTATAAAACACACCCACATCTGTAAATTCTTTACAAATCAAGATTCATCGTACAAAAATGAGGAAAAAATATAATATCGAGCGCCTTTTGAAATGATGATAATAATTCCGACAGCGGCAATATATGAAAGACTCGAAGAAAGGAGATCCATTTCAATAAAGCCAATTGTGGCTCGCGGAAGAAGAAAACATATTTGCCGGGGGTTCAAGGGAGAGTCGCGATTCTAGCTGAAGGACAGATAGCGGGTTTTCTTGAAATATTAAAGGGACAGTCACCGCCGTCCCGTCTCTCAAGACACTCATTCCCCTGACTCCTGCCGGCTCTTTACCATAGCCTCCCGTGGCCCTTCTCGTCCTTCTTGACGCGAGTACCGACGACGTTTTACCTAAACCCACGGTATTTCACACAGTAAACAAAAGCGGGATTTGAATTTTTTATTCCGCTGGCTGCTCGAAACGCTTTGTTTCTTTCCACTCGGAAAAATCTGTGTGATCTGATCTATTTATCAATTATGTTTAATTTTTATCATTTAATATAATTAATTAGATAAAAAAATAAATGTAAATCAGCAATGTATAAAAATAATTTCTAGTAAACTAATTTTTACTTTTGCAGGAATATACAAAAACATTTCCCCAAAATTAAAATAAAGTATTTGCCTTCTATTCTTTCCGAGTAGAATTTTAATCGACATCTATAAAGTTACTTTCCTGATTTAACGAAAATAGTTTTTATTCGAGCGTCGGACGAAGTATGGGCATATATAACTCTACGTCGAGTCGATTGTTAACGGCTACATTTTTTCTTGGCGTATCGAGTCTCATTCAAGGCACGGTCTCAACCGAAGAGGAATCACGGCGCGAAAACAAGGTAAAATCCAAAGAAGAAAAGAGAAGCAATCGTGTAAGAGGCGAGAGATCTCACGCCGAGGCCGATGACGGATTTCGAATTCTTAATCGATGCTCCATTTGCTCGGACGCCTGCACGGGCTGACGCTGCCACCGCCGCTGGCGAGATATAGCACCGGGGCCGGCCAGGTGGAAGCGCGTGAAGGTACGCGCGCGAAGTGCGTCGCATATGTAATTCCTACTTAGAGTCGCCATTACGGTAAAATATGGCGCATTAAAGCCGCGCGGACCGCGACAGTGTAGTCCGCCTACTGTTCCCTTTCTCACTACGACGTGTCCCTACTGCCCAGTGCCTCTTTTTATGACGCGAGCACGCGCGACATTAACGTCCCGCGTTCTTTGCCTTCTCCCTTTTAATATTGTCCGTCCACTGCCTCGCCTATGTTTACGCTTAGGTAATGCTAATCTCTTATCGCCTAAAGCCACAAGCCAGTGGATGATTTGCAGACTTGTAAATTGTAGGATATGTATTATTGAGCTTTAATTAAATTACCATTTTTTTTGCGCTAATATATAATTTTGAGTTCCAATCAGATGTAGTCAACTGCTTTGACACTATGCTTTTTGATAAAGAATCATCCGTCAAAAATGTCCAGAACCTAAGAGTCATCGAAAAAGAAGAGAATTTTATGTCAGCACTCACTTTAACAAAATTATACGTTAGCACCTCTTCAAAAAGCCAAATTATCGTTTATCCTTCGTAAAAGTCAGCTATAAATGCCAAGTATAATTATAAGCACATCCGAAGTACAATCGAATTCAATGGATTTTCCCTATTGTAAAAATACAACCCATTCAGTAGCTTCTGCATTCCATTTTCCTCGGAATTCGCATAAGAATTCATGCCAGTGATCGCGAGAGCGGCGGCTAAAAGGCCGCACAAAGCGAAAGGAATCGAGCGCGCACGTTCGCCTGCGAGCGGCCAGTCGTTCAGGTGTTTGTCGGTTTTCTCGCACCGGATGCTCTCACCTTCGTCGTAGTCATCGCTGTGCTGGTCGCGCTGCGCCTCCGTTAAATGAGAAAGGTTAGTCTTGTAAGACACAGGCAACGAGTGTCTTACCCGCATATGTAAGAAAGCTTCTAGTGCCGAGAGTCGAGCGAGCGAATCTTTATGACGGGAGAGAGCGTTATGAACTTTTCCCACATGCGCTGCCTAAAAATGTCGAATTCGGATGCCACGGATGTTGTCGACTGCCTTTTTATGTGTAAGAAAATACGCATTGCCGTTATAACTCGACTTGATCGTATCTTATACCAAGGTTCATGTGTAAGTATATAAATTGATTATTATTTTGGAGTTTTTAAAAAAGTATTGTAACTAGGTCGATTTTCGAAATCCAAATTTTGAATAACTCCGATCGTTGCCGATCAAAATCAAAGTGTTACTTATTTCGTAAAATGCGTTCTAAGTTTTCTTCAAATTACAATACTTTTTTTGCAAATCATCTCGAAAAAAAACAAAACCACACAAGATTTAGCATACATCCAATCCTAAATGAAATTGAACCAGCAGGATGGTAAAGAAAAAAAAATAGAGAAAATTCGAGTGTCCCTCGTGAGCGAGCACGAGTCCTCCAATTTTTACCCACGCCGAACATTGTTGCGCACGATCCGCAGGTCAATCGCATAAATAAGTCACCGGCCGAAAGAAAGAGATTCGATCCGCGCAGGGGCCACGCGAATTTCCCGTCAAACACCGCCACCCCCCGGTCGACCCATCCAGACGCGACGTGTTTATAGCGCCGAGTCCGAGCAGTCATTCCAATCCTTCGGGCAGTAAAAAAAAAGGCGAGCTTGCGTAGGCAAAAAGAGGGAGAGGACGAAAAAATTTCTAGTACGTGGAAGCGGCCTCTGAATTATCGCGCCTCGTTACATATTCCTTTTTATGCGCCCCGCGCCATAAAGAGGAGGCGCGCGAACCCGGCTCTCTTTCCGCGCGGTCCGTCTCTCGGGGCTCATCGCTCGCGCGTGCGGAGCTACCCCCGGACGAGACCGCGTTTTTTTCCGTGTTGCTAAGATAAAGATAGAGAAGAGTACATGATTCGTCCGAGTTTTTGGCAGGTTTTTACACAAAATTTTATTAGGGGGGGTGGGGGGTGGTTATTTTAGGATATAAAAAAATTATTTTGTAATGTACTGTATTACACTTAAACTTCAATTGGTGGAAGCTCTTTAACTTATTAAATAAAATAAGCGATAAAAATTCATAATTCATAAAAGATTAGATTAATTTCGAAAGTTTACTTACAAAATAATCTTCTATTACTGCTGCACCCACTGCATTAATCTGAAACAAACAAATTATACATTTTATCAATAATTTAATAAAAAATGTATGGCACATATAAAATTCGCGAATCAATATTTAGAACTCAATAGCGAAATAGAATGCACGAGGTGCGCGTACAAGTATAGGAAACGTAATAAATAGAAAGAAAAGTTGTGTAGGGTTCAACACACGTGCGTTCACCCCGGAGTCTTGGGGAAGCGATCCGTTCTGGCCGAACCCTGACAACTGATATTGCGTGATCTATGGCCCCTGACCATTGGACACTTGGGACAGAACTGGACCTGCCTTGTCTCCTTCCTTTGCACACATACGCACGCATGCTCATACACCCAGAGGTACTCATACGCACACAAGAGTCCCTTTTTATGTCGCTCGGTCACGGCATGGGCCGCGGATATCGGCACCACGGTAAAGTAATAGATGTCTCTGAGCCGCAGAGTCCACTTCGTCAATAAACAATCGCGGCATAATAGAAACAGAAAAAACTTCCCCCTCATGGTCGCGTTCCCTTTTTTCCTGGTCGCGTTAAAAAAAAAAGAAAACGAAGATGAGGGAAAGATCGAGGCCCGTGAAATATTTATCACGCGGCATATGCGCGCCTTTCCACACTCTGCTGCTCGCGGATCAACAAGAGATGGGCTCACGGATTTGCGCAACGCAGCATTTTATGCGCCAGTGTGGCGATACGAGGCACCGATATGACGCTTCCGCGTATAACGAGGGTCTCTCTGCCCCCCCTCCCCTTTTCCTTCGCGCCCCGTTCGGCCTTTTTCCTGTTTCATGGTTTTTATCGGAATTGGGAAACGAGCATGCGTTATGCGTGGCTCTTTTCACAAGGGGGTCGTTTTTTTTACTATCCGCGTGGACGTACAGAGCGGGTGGCGCGAACTTAATTGAATCTCACGTGAAGCGGAAATCTGGAGAAGGCCGGGCGTGTTTTATTAATCACAAGTATTTCGTCACAGTGGACCTTGCTTTTGATCGGTCTACAGAAAAAAAGTACATAAAAATAGATCACCTACTATTTTACTTTAATTCCGAAAATTAATTTCAGTACTTTTTTATTATAATTGGTTTTCTCGATTTGTTATTACTATTTAAAATTGAAACTTTACCCGGAATAAGAGCGGCGAATGAACTTGTAACCGAAGCCTCGCGATAAACATCGATAGCTCGCGCTAAGATCGCCACCGTGTATAATCGACTCGAAAGCGGGCAATATCCCGAGGTGTAGGAAGACACGAAAAGGCCGGGCAATAACAAAGGCGCACATCCGGTGCGGGGGACGGTCAGCCCGAGCCCACATACTGGTTTCTAACGAGCGCGCGAATCGTCCGTTCGAGCGCGAATATTTGACTGGAATACACCCATCCGACACCTGTGCGCGCGCTGATAGCATCTCCCGGGAGATACACGGCGGTGATTGCGATCCAGCGGCGCCATATTGCACTCGGGCTCCGGCAAGATACCGGTGAGCGCGGGCCACGCATGCAAATTCCCACTTAAGCCCGCTAATTCGGAGATTTAAGCGTCACACGTGCCGATAATTGCGCCCTGGACGATCCAAATTGCACGCCTCGAAATAATCGCTCGATTCCTCTCACGCCGCCCCGAGGTTCTTTCTTTCATTTCGAGTTCCGGTGAAATGCGAGCGGGGTGGTCATGTGCTAAAGCCTGCAGTTTATACACTCTCCACTTTATTCTGCTGCTTTTTGTAAATATCGAAAGCAGAAAAAAATGCAGCCACGGCATAAAGTTGTAAAATGAAGTCAAACATCATAAAATATCACTACCCAATTATGCGTGTAAAACACTTTGAAAAAGTTTAAATATTGCCAATATTGCAGAAAAGAAATAAGTAGAATAAGTAGACCGAACAAGGTGGCGAAAAATCATAGGGATAAACGGTAAGGCCGGATGGGTATTGCAGTCGAACAACCAAGCAAGAAACAATGTATACCGTGGGGACTCACAGGGGCTCCGGGTGAAATATATTATATTATGAAGTAGCCACTGCTCTCCGCCAGCAATGAAAACTAAGTGCATATGAGAATCCATGGAGTTTAGGGGAAGGAGGGCGAGTCGCCACGCGTCAGACGTTATAAAGTACACTCAAAGCAACAATGGAAGAAAACCACTCCTGAATTACGATGTTTTGAAATTTGAATTTTCAAATATTGCGTGCATTTTTCTGGGCATTTAATAAACTAATAAACAAATCGCGCGTCAATAAAATAGCCGAATCAACGCAAGTCAGTGAACAGTATAAAACAAAACTAACAACACTTGTAACCAAGCCACAGTTCATTCGAAACGAATTTTGCAGCGAGTACTTCGCACTAGAACGTGTCCGTCCGCAAGCTCAACGACCATATATATTATCCAGTCGAATAACTCGGCTCCAAGTTCAAGGATTATTCCGGCCAATCCTCGGTTTGATCGTTTCAGCGACCCTTGGACTCCGGCTCTGGAGTTCCTTAAAGCCAGCGCACTCGCGCGCCAAGCAACTGTGCTTCCGCCGTCTACCCCCTCCCCCCTTAGCTTAGACGTTGCCGGAGCTCGCTCTCGCGCGCGGCGATACAAATCCGCCGCAGGACTCCGAAATTCGCGTGTATAACGTTCGATTCTCGAGAGGCCGGGCGCGAGGGGGGAGCGGGGGCGGGCGCGTACGAGTGGGAGTCTAGATACAGCGGAGACTAAGCCAAACTCGAATTTCTGTCTGTGCAACGGCCCAAAGTCCAGAGCTCCTATGCAAGCTTCGACGTGTATACGTATATATAACCGGGTGATCTCCAACTATCCTTGAGGCTTGAGGATTACCAACTATTCTCGAAGACGAGGCCATTCAGGATTAGAGCGCAGGCTACGTGCGGCTCTCTCCCTCGCTTTTTAGTATGTTTCGGCTCGCCTGCGGATCCGGACTTTGCAGCGCAGCTTTCCTTCTATCTCCCTCGCGGCTGACGGAAGCCAATATCAATTATAAGAGAAGACAAGAGCCCCCGAGCGCAATCACGCCCGGCCAGACCTTAACGGATCAAAGCTGCGTTCTCCTCGCCCCTTTCCGCGGTACAGCCCGCGCCACGGCCCGCGCCACTTTTTAGATAAGGAATACTTCAATTAAGTGCGCTGCTCTCCTGCCCAACCTCGGACCGGCCAGCGCGTCGCTACCATTTGGATTAGCCGAATATAAATCCTCGCTGGAGATAGCTTCTGCCGCTAGCTGGCCACTGCCCTCGGTAGAATCAAATGGCCTTTGTTTTCGCTTCGCTTGTGTTTGTGCGAGGCAGCAAGAGGATGGCTAGCTCATGTTTTCCGAAAGCAAAAAACTATCTTTTTTTCAAAGGATGAATTTAATTAAGCAGGTACTTTTTTTCTTGTTGGTAAATTTGATTACAAATAACAGAAAAGAGGGTTTGAATGATTACAAATCCTAATAACTCGAGTCTTAATGTAATATTACAAAAAATGCAGAAAAAGGAAAGATATTTAGAATTTTATATTCTGCAGTAGGAGAAACGCCACCTCAGTAAGCGAGTGCTTACTCAGGTAGTCCAGAACGATGCGCGACTCGCCGCCGCTCTTCGTAATCGGAATATATACTGATCACGATTTCTGAATCAGAAATAGCCTCTCATTCGCACTTGTCGCGGTCCTGAAATAAACGAGCGAACAACCGAGAAAAAAGGGCGAAAAAGTCGGTAGTCGCGCTCAGCCCCGTGTAAAAAAGGCCCCAGCGTGCGCTATAAAGGTATTCCCGACATAGCGAAACACACGATGATCCGAGCGAGAGCGCCCGAAAAAAACAAAACGAGTCGAGGGAGACTGATAGAGCGAACACGGACAAACGGACGGGAGTAGACAAAAGCGCGCGACGGTCCCTCCTCTCCGACTAAAATTAGCAGTCGGAAACAATGCGCGCGAGCTTGAAGCGGCCTTTGCTGATTCGACCGTTCCATTGGAGCCGTGCTCCCATTCCGCGGGCCCACCTGCTCCCCTTCCCCGTACCCCCGGGGCAAGTCGGAATTCGCATCTAGGTGCGAGAACGCGCGAAAAGAAGTTCGCGACGACAGACGTAACGACGTTCCCTTCGTCGTCGTCGCTGCGTCAAGAGTCGACGATGAAGAGGGAGACACCGACGCGGACGACAACCGAGAGTGCACGGAGAACGAGGGGAGGAGGCGAGTTGAGGAGGAATGGCGCGAGTATTAGTGAGTGCGTTTTGTCCGACTTGTGTGACGCATACAGAAGCTATGAGTCTATCTATAGAAAGTGCAACCAGAAGTGAGCATCGTTCGACACGGTCAGTGGCTGCGAAAAAATTTCGCGATCGGAAAAATAGTGCAATAAAAATTATGAATTTTCTTTTATATCGACAGTTTTCTGTTGTTCAATTTAATTTGTTTTGTAAATCAATAGGCGACAAACTATTTCTTGTCACTGCTAATTTCAGAAATAGATTAATTTTCATTCGATTATTTCTATTTTCAATGTTTAAAATCGTCGTCTAAATAAAAAATAATACTTGACTGAAACGTAAAAATAGATTTACTAGAGAATAAAAAAATCACATTTCTGTCTATAAAAAATAAGTTAGAATTATGAAAAATCAAGAGAAAGCACGAACACAGAAAATTTTCTTGAATCACTACTACGTTTGACGTATGCCTGCCGCAACTGTAAGAGCGAATTTTAGCTAGTTCGCAAAAAATCATAACGTCTGAGATAGCTTCGTTAATTCACGCATGTGCCAAGACTAATTTGCGTATGAAGTTGCATCAATTAATCCCACCAGATGTCACCCGATAAAAATAGTTTTTAAGCCTCTTGATTTTTCGACTATAATTTATACAGTCTTGGCTGCAAGCTTTTTAGCGAGTGATTCTTAAAATATTTTTTACGAGCTCAATGCAGTGGCCTCAGCTTTTTATACGCTTTATGAATCACAAAACTTGTAATTTATATTTCGCGCTCTATTGTACGTGAAAAATTGTTGACAATCGGATTCTTAATAAAGAACAAGAGTGTTTCATTTTCTAATTAAGAAATTTGTTGACCATAACGAACTTTCGAAGTAAAACGTCAATGTAGTCACGATAAACAAAATACCTTAGAATGGATAAAAATTTAATAAAAAGTTGAAATAAATGTTCCCTTTTATTACAAAAAGTTTTATTTTATGCTATACACGACTGCGTTAAATGAACCAACAGCATTTGAGAAACTTTGCATCAGCGCAGCAATGATTGTTAGTAACTCTGTACAGGACTTGGAGATTCCTCTTCGTTCGAGTAGCCGAAGAAAAAGTTACAAGTGAAATTCGCCGTGAAATTATTGACGGAAGCCCGATGAAGCTTGAATCATAACGCTCCGTGATTCCGCTCTTGTTCCCTCCGCCTGAAGCGCAAGAGAGAGGAAAAAGGGGGAGCAGCGCGCGCATTTGCATGGTGCCGCGAGCGCGAGCAGCCGTGGATTATCCGCCGTGAAATTGTCTGATTTGCCTCGTATTTCCAGGCTGCGTGAACCCTGTCTCTCAGCACGCGTTCGGTCCGCTCCTTTTTTAATGACGATGCTTATACGCGTCATTATTCACCTTTTTAGAGTCCTCCCAGCTCCTTCGCGCTCGCCCGGCTGCGAAGGTTTATTGTCGAGCTTCGAGGCACGTGCACGGCTAATATGCCGCGTTAGATAGGATTAAATTTACGACATAATTTGCGCAACAAATTCATTTCGCCAGGGGTTCGGGAGAAGCGAGAGAGTGAGACGTTCCGAAAATAATTATACGAATACGAGGCAATCGGAGAAGGATGCCCTCGACACCGGGTCCACCTTAATTGTTTGTCGGGTATCGGTTTACCGAAATTCAATTGCCTTCCTTTAACAAGATGCTCGAGTTCAATATTTTCTCTGCCTCGTTAAAACAAGCCGGAGCTTTCGTTTTAAACGCATATGCCACCTACAAAATGAATCGCCGAAATATCATTCAACTTTGAAAAATAGACGATGCGCCTGACGGGGGAGAGTACAGCGATTCCTGACGAAAGTTTCGGCATCGTCCGATGATTTAAACCGCTTAATAGCAGTCGCAGCGATTCGTCACGAAGCCGTGCTCAATTGCGACGGTGCATTCTCTCATTGACGACTGACCTTCGCCCTCGCGAGGGTTGTGCACCAGCAGCCGCACGGAGAGCGAGGGCACGAGAGACGGCATCGAGGCGTGCTGACTCATCTCGAAACTTCGCATGACTGCTTCGCAACGGCTTTAACATGAAAATTGCTCGTTTTCATTCTGCAAGCGGACAAGGGAGCCGAGGGAGGAACGGCGGCCGCTGAGATAACCTACAATAATGCCGGCTTTCCAAGAGTACGGAGAGACAAAAACAATTAGACCTCGATAAAAATACGGATCGGCTTTGAGGCACGCTGCTTGAATTTAAACGCTTCGCGGTTGTGCCACTTTGCGAATTACTTGAAATCGAGGTACTTTCTTTGATTTCAACATTGTTCGAACTAGTTAAGCAGTTTAACTTTAGTGTTGTGCTCAAATTTAGTTTTATGCTCCTGCGTTTAGAATTATTAAGTATATCGCAAAATGTGTACTTTCCAGTGAAATCATTTGGTGACACAAACATCGGAAAAAACTGTAAAAGTGGATGAAAAATTTTTCTAACAAGTTTATAAAATTAATTTTAATAATCATTGGGTGATGACGTTAACCCAAAAGTTCCTGCAAGTTTCGGGCATGACTATGTTAAATTAGTGCGATTTGTTAAATGCATAGCACGAAATTCAAAAAAATTGGACATCATAAATACGATATTAAACCGTGGAAAAGCCACGTCGGTCGCCAATCTATCATAGCTCCGAGAACAGGCAACACTCCACGGTACGAGTAGAACTATACAAGAGTCTCGAGTTTCTCTCTAACTCTCTCGAAGACATTTACAGCTCGCGGCACTCGTTAGCTCATACGGCGTTTGTGCAACAGCGAACCTATTAATAACCGAAAAACTAATCATACTCTGTGGTCTTTCGCTTGTGACGCGAATAAAGCGAGCACCGTACCGCGGGTACGGTTGATTAACGAGCGCCGCTCGCGCAGCTGAACGAGCTATTAAACGCGCACACTCGCTCATCTTTCTGATTGGTCGCCGGCCAAGTCGCGCGGGACCACTCTCACGCAAGATCAATTTATGCACGAGTCGCTTAAAATCAAAGCTCGCTTTCATTTTTATTTTTCTATCCTACGATAAGTATAAAAAAGTATTCTCATTTTCCATCGTTTTCTGAATCACTGCAATGAAAGCCACTTTCTCGACTTTTACATAGAAGAAATCAACTATAACCCTATGAGAGATCAGAGACATTTTCGCGACTAAACGAAGCACATTTATTTTGCAAAATTTTAATGTTTTATATAAGCATCGCGGAAAACATTTTATCAACATATTCCTTCAAAAATATATTAAGCAGGTAAAAGGCTTTCAACCATCGTTTATCAAATATGCTCGCAAATATGAAATCAAGAATTGTTTATTAATTAACGGTTAATAGAAACTGTTTCTTTCGTACAAATTAAATAATTTGTTAAATTTATTCGTAGAAATGCATAGGCATCAGTAGAGCAATCTCGGTTTAACAAAAAGCCGAAATTACAATAGCCGCTCATCGCGGATACCGCGGAAAAGGTCATGCGGCGTAGGTGGTGATCTACGTTGCAGCGTGCAGCCCGACAAGGTTTTCGGTAGGCCGTGCAAAAGCGACAGCAGTATCTAATTGTCGGTCGTGTCACGGTGAAAGAGCAAGCGGGAAGGGGGAGGGCTAGGCTCTCACGCACGGGCAACATAACGTGCCGCGGAAAAGGCGCGCTCGGGCCTTTTGCATTAATGCAGATGTCGCGCGCCACTTCAAAGGCCCGGCAGGCCGCGCCCGGACCATAAACACGCCAATTACCATCGCAAAGGGGTGAGAGAGGCTGAGCAAGAAGTGTACCTGGAAAAATAAGGAAAAAGGCCGAAATGAAGAGCCGCCGGCGCATCTGTTACTGAGCAGGCAAACTCTCGCCGTTTATTAGGTCCCGGGATAGCGAAAATAGAGAGAAAGAGCGAGCCAGCGAGAGAGAGAGAGAGAGAGAGAGAGAGAGAGAGAGAGAGAGAGAGACGGAGGGTTGGGGAAGAAGAGAGCTGTGGCGTTAAACGCGAGCATGACACCGACACCTCGGCGCACTGACGATGTTGGACCAGTGGTACATTGGTTTTACGGGATTTTTAAAAGAATCATTAGATAGACGTGCTTCTTTCTGCAAAGCATCGATCTAATTACATTGTGTTTAATTAAACTAGTTAAGATTTCAAAACGATAAAAGTGTAAAATTATAAGTTACCAACAAACTTAAATTTTTTACAGCGATTAATAGCGTTTATTTGAAGATCATCTCTTACATTTATATTAAATTTTAAAATCATCTTCAAATGAATAACTAAAACTAGATATAACCTGCAGTCAAAGGTTTAAGATAACAGCAGAAAATGGACTCCCCTCATTTGGAACAACTTTTAATGTTGGATTTACGGCAAGGTAAATGGAGGCCAAAAAGTGCACGAGTTTATCGTCGACGTGCCTCCCTTTTTCTGCACTCCAGTTGAGAATTCGCGCGTGAGCGCTGAGTGCGTGACCCGCGCATACAACGATACTATGCGCATTATCGTGATACCACTTTTACTCCCGCGGAAATCCAGCCGCACACTCACTGGTCGAAAGCACCCGTACGTGACAGGTACTCATCCAGGACACTAAGTTGTTAAAAGCTCAGGAGCTTTTTTCGACCGGACAGCTGCCCTTTTTAGGTATCATTACCTTCCATTAGGACCGGCTTCATCCAAATAATTAAATTTCAGAAAAAGTTTCGTAGGATTTGAACAACGAGGTGATACTTTTAAAAGCTGAAAAACGTGGAAAACCGAAAAATAATTGTGCAATTATTTAAAGTGTTAATACGAATTTTTCACCCCTTTAAATTTATATTTCTGAGAAAAAATAAATTTCTATTAAAGGTTCAAAGAAATTATATATAATGAAATTAAACTGCTAAAATAGCCTAACAAGTAGTTTGCAAAGCCTGCCATCCGTCAAACCTCAGTCAGAGCCGCAAAAGTCCATAGAAGGTAAGAGCGGCGTAATCAGAGCCCGGCGGAAAAGGCGCAACTTCTCACGAGCATCGTGGCTTGTCTCTCGCGTGGCATTTTATCGGCGCCCACTATCCTATAAGCTTAGGCGGCGCGAGGCACGGACGCACGTCGAGAAAAAAAAAGAGCAGGCCGGGCGCACTCCGTCGCGGCGGCCAAAGCAAATCCTCCTCCCCCCCCCTTCCACCCCCGTAGCGCCTTACTCGATGATAACGTATTCAACGCTGGTTCGCGGAGGGCTTTCCGTACCGTAGCTGGAGGTGATTCGCTCATTGGACGGCAAGGCGCGCGAAGGAGGAGGTATGAGCCTCGCGCGCGCGCCCGCGCCGTTATTTAGTTAATGACTGTTCTCTCTCTCTCTCTCCCTCTCTCTCTTTCTCTGTCTCTCTCTGTCTCTCCGTACTGGTTGGCTATGCTCGCCGGAATACAAGATCGTGTTTGAGATGCTCGCGCGCGAGGCTGACCCGCCGATACGTCGGATCCGGGTGCGAGGGAGAGAGAAGCGGACACGCGCGCTCGCGTGTACGACACGCACGCGAGAGAGAGAGAGAGAGAGAGGGAGCCGAACGAGAGCCTCCTTTATTTCGATCGTTACCGGAGAGGAGAGTGGTGCGCCATTAATATGCCTGTGTCGATTTTCTTTCTCTTGTTCGCTTTTTCTCATACCCAGTCCACCAAGATCTTTTCTCGGTCTTTGAGGCTACGCGAGCGCGAACTACGCTCTCGCTCTCCGTCTCTCTCTGCCTCGCTCGCTCTTGGCTTCTTTTTCTCATTTTTTTGATTTCGAGTCTCGTCGAGGTGAGGCTTTTTTCGGTCGAGTTGACCTTTTTTCAGTCGTTGGAGACCGCCGCCGTCGCTAATTAGCCGTGTAACATGTGGGTGCAGTCCCGCGCGGTAGAAGGGGGAAAGAAGGGAGAATCTAACGTACCGGCTGTAAAAGTACACACCGTCGTTTTTCCCCAAACTTTTTTCTTCGCGTTTAGGGCTACTAGCCAGTCAAGTCGTTGAATTTTCATGTAATGTTGTTTTTCTTATCAACTCAACTTTTAGACAATAAGAACTTTCATATTACTTTAAAATAAATCATACATTTGTAGCTAATAAACACCGTAATTTATTTTATATTTATTAAGATACAAATATGACAAATAATAAAGAAAATAGATTTAGTAATCGTTCAAATGAAAGGAATAACATTAGAAACGCAAACTAACAAATAAATTAATCCGCAGAATGCGATTTCGCCATATAACCAGTAGCGCGCGTAATCGGGGGTGAATAGCGAGCAGAGTGAGAGAAAGAGCTGGCAAAATAAAAAGGTCAAGAGGAAACGCTCGGAGCAGGCGCAAAAAGGCGAAGGAACGTAAGAAAAGAGGCGGACAGCGTGCACGAGGACGAAAAACGAGATGAAAATCGGAACGAGAATATGGACGAGGAGCCAGGGCGGAGGTGGAGGCCCTGAGTTGTTGGATGCATAAAAAAGAGAAGCAGCCGTGCTACCCGGGTGCAGAAGCCGAACGAAGGCGAGGAACTAATATCGGAACATCGACGACGGCCTCGCAAGTCTCGACTCGGGGAATCGAGAGAACGAGCTGGATGTTTAATTAGGAGGCGACGCGACCGTCGGGAATAGCTAGAGAGGTACTTCGCGACCTCGACACGGGAGTCCAATCCGGGGGCAGATGTGCACTTGAAAAGCAAACTGAGCTATAGGAAAAACTTGTATCTACGAAGAAAATGTATTTATCGAAAATAAATTGCAAAGACTTGTATATTAATCATAACCGCCATTTAAGGTGCGCATCGACTGTTGATACTGATATTGTTTTATACAAGGTGACTTGCAAAACAGGTGGACGATTATATATAGAATGTAATACGATTAAAAATATATCTTCTAAATGATATCTTCCATTTTACGGCAAATGCCTTAACGAGCCCCCAAAAATTAGTCGACACGTCGAAAAATTAGTTGCCCTTTGTTCCTGTTCAATCTCCCGGCGCAGGTCCGAGCCAGAGGCAAGATGATAAACAAGCCAAATAAGATAATGAATTTCCGCGGCAAAAAGAAGCAAAAAAGATTTGCGAATCCGTGGTAACGAAAGGTAACCCGTGTCCGGTATAGAATTATAGTCCCCGGGGCGGCCCGCTCTCCCCTTGACTCCCACACCGTGGGCTTATCCACCTCCATCACCGGCGCTCACGAAACAGGCCGGACCAGAGGATTCGCGCACTCCGAGCGAGAAAGAGAAGGAGAGTGAGGGACTTGGGCCGATCGCGCTCGTCGATTTCTCACACTCTCGGGACTCCCTCCTCTCGGATTTCGAGCTCTTTTTCTTCTGCGCCTCGCGCTCTCCGCGAAGCTTATTTGCGCCGGGCGGAAGGGATGGGAGGGAAGGGAGAAAACGAGGCAAAAAGTGCGAACGAGAGTTTCGCGCACGAAAAAGGAGCACGGACTCGCCGCTGGTAGATAGCACGGGAGTAAGTTTATTATGGCCGAGGAATCGGCCGGGGGTTTCCGGGGATATACGCGCACAGGATGCCGGCGGTTATGGCCAAGCGTGTACGTATCGCCGCGGCTCTTGCGGGTTACTCGAACGCCCGCTACGGGCCAAACTCACCTGTTAACTTATGTTTATGAGCTGAGTCTATAGCGAGCTCCTTCGCAGTCCCCTGCTGTAATTACTGGGGCGATTGGTTTTATTCCTCGCCGAGGGTATCGCTTCTTTTGTTTTACGGATAGTTTTTGTCTTCGCTAAATGGTAAACATAAATTTCCAACAAAGGAAATTCGGAAGATTCAACTTCATTTTATAGAGCAGGATGCCGAAACTGGTCAACATTCAATCTTTACGCTTAAATGGCAAAGACGATATGAATTTCGCTAACTGTAGTGACCACTTTTATCAAATTTGTTCAACTAATTTTACTACAAACTAAATGTTCTTTTTACTGTTAGGTCGCTAAAAGAAAATATGAATATTAACTACAAATTTAAATGTAATGTAAAATAATTCTACCTTCAAGCGGAACACACAGCAAAAAATATATTTAAAACCGCATTCAAAAGCTACGTTAAATGCAAGTCCGAAATCTGAATAGCTCACCACCCGGCAAGCATTCCATAGATCCAGCGAGCAGAAAACCTCGGAAAAAAAGGAAAGCAAAACTCAGGGAACCCTTCTTTCCTTTGGCAGCGCCAAGGGTAGCAGCATGTATAAAATTCCTCAAGTGAAAAGGATGGAAGGGGAGGATAGAAAACGCTGTGGAATCCAGCGAAATAGCCAGGCAAGACACGCCGGAGGTTTCCATATTTTCCGTGGGTCTTAGCCCTTCTCCTCCCGCACTAAGTACATACACGGAATCGCGGACTTAGCGCGGACTCGACCGGACCTCTGGAAGGGTGAGGTTTGGGTTAAGGGGGGTAGGTTTCGGCGACTGAGAGCAAACTGTTTTTTCATCGGCCAGGAAAATGTATGAATCGTGTTGTAGACGGCTTTGCGCGCGAGTGTGCGGCTCTAATGGCCACCGAGTTCTATCTTTCGCCCAGCCATGCCCCACCCCCTTAATTCTACCCTTCCCTCGCGCGCGCGCTCCCGAGCTCGTTTTCCACGTATGTATAAAAGGAGCAGCCGCGGCCGTACGCGTACCCTGTTCTCTCCCTCCGCCGCGCGCTCTACTTAAGTACAGCAAAGTGCTTTAATGGCGTCGAGAAAAGCCTTCGAAGAGCCTCGATAGGGTTTATCAAGCTCCTGTTTCTCTCTCTCTCGCTCACTCGTTCGCTCGCTCCTATGATACGAATCGCGCTGGAAGAGGAATTTTTGCTATTACAATGACGACTTTCGCAGTCACCTTTTTGTAATTCTCTTTATGATTTTGATGCACAAATCGCTAATTATAAAATAGAAATAAAAAATATAAACGTCGAAAATAAAGAGCCTTAACGAGACTCAGGAAATAGGGATTCTAAATGAAATTCATCAAAAGCTTTGATAATGAAATTGGCATTAGGCAGTGGTTGCGCGCTTCACCGGTAACTTTTTCACGAAATTAGCCAGCTTAAAAGCGACGTACGCGCGTCAAACTTATTCACGTTGCCTTGGGTCGCCCGCGAAAGGGCCGCACGTTTTCCACGCCGCGAGGTCCGAGTGGCCAGAAATCTCGTTTCATGCATCCAGAAAAGGGGATTAAACGCCTGCCGGCCATTTTGCCGGGCATACATCCGATTTTAACTTCGGGTCGCGAGCGACACTGTACGCGCCTCTATTAAAGCGATTACGCCAGGGGATTTTCTCGCTCTCCTGGTCCGCCTTCGAATTTTCGATTTCGGACGAGACGCGCTTGGGGTAAACCCCTCACACGGTTGCGACTGCTCTTGAGTGGGTGAGTTATCGAAGTACAGCCGCAGTTTCCTCGTCCCCGCTCATCTTGCCGCGGTCATGGTCGATTTTTTTTTACTTCCTGCACTTTTAGGAGTTATTTATAATAAAATATCTTCATGTTTATAATTAGTTTTTTAATATATAGAGAAATATCCATTGAGCTTCTGAATTCATTCTTGTAGCGATCGTTATTATGATTATAGTTTCCGAATTCATCACAATATAATTTTAATAAGATTTATAGCTGCTTCTAACATAGTGAAAACTTACGCGCCTAAATTAAAATATAAGAGACGCTACGCAAAGTGAGTCATTCAACCGATTTAATATAAAGCGCCATTTAGAAAGCAGCCGAATTCTTTCGCGTTCCCGTGGGGCAAAGTCAATCACGCAATATCAAGATTCGCGACTACTTCGAAGCAATATTTCACGGAATAAGCACGAAGGCGAAAAGAACGGGCCGATTATGCAGGCGCGTCGCATCGCGGCCCGGAGGTTTCTCATACGAACGTACGTATCAATTATTAAAAGCACGTGGCCGCTCCGCTTCTCGCGCACTGCGACCGTCTCTCACATCTCGCCGTTCGGCTTCCGCGAAAGGCGGCCGCGCGGCACACGCCTCAATCTCGCGATCGCGATTTTTCATGAGGCTGAGTGTTATGCGCGATTCCCCGAAGTCGACAGCTACGCTCAAATGCGCAGAATGAAGAAATTATTGAGCCACTCTCGCGCAGCAGCCAGAAGCGCGCGACCCGAATATTCGTTCGGATAAGCAACTGCGCTTATTTTGTAAATTTTGGGTGCTAAGAAAAATTCACAAAAAAACAACTTGGCAGGAGGCAACATTTTGAATTAACTTCCTAAATTTTAGTAATAAAAACTCCATTGGCAACGTTACGTTGCCTTAACTACTTGAGTAGCGCTCGGACCGAGATATCAAAATCGATTACTTGCGTACTTAGATTCGGGGGTCAACGAAACACCCACAAACCCAATGGCGCGGCGATTGAAGAAATTCTCTTTTGAAACGAGCCACGCGACCGGGCGGAAACGGGCGACGTGCTTGCAAAATATGCACCCGATAGCAAGTAACACTGCAGGCCTCCCGAGGGGAATGATATGCCGGCAATAAACGATCGCCGTTAAATCAGTTTCGAGTGCCCGGCTGTCCAATAACGATAGATCACGCAGCCCGGCCATGCATCACCGAATTTCTGACCGAGCGTACAGTGACTCGCTCTAAACTTCATGCGAGCGGCAGTAACATTAATTGCGTTATTAGGGCCGAATCGAGGACGCGGGGTACGAGAGAGCGCTTGACCCTCGCGAGTCAGAAGTAAACGTGGGAGGCTGCAGCCGGAAAAGGACCAGATGCTCGCTCGGCCTTCGGACACGCGCCGCTTTGGCTGGAAAACTATAAGTCTCCGAGAGGGTGGACCATCGACGTTTCCAATTTGAAAGAGAATTTTATGTGCGAGGGATGATTTTTGGTCACTTTAACGGTACGGTGTGGGTGACATTTATTTTTATTTCAAATGCGAAGTTTTAAAATGAAACGCACGATACCTTTCATTATTGATCGATGTATTTCAACCAAATAAAAATTTTTATTTTGTTGTAACTGTTAAATTGTTGAATAAAATGTTCAATAGATAAAAAAGATTATTTACACACCCAACAAGTTATAGAAACCAAACAAGCAGTAAATTATTTCTGTAGAAAAATAGTCAGACTTTCGGGGTTCAAACGAGAACAATGAAGGGATTTTCACGGATTTAGCGGCTTATTGGGAAGTGGAATCAACCTCAGAATTGCAGATTGCAATCAACTAAGGCTAGATTTTTACGAACTATCTTCACCTTTGTCAAATTCAACTTTTTACGAATTATCTTTATCTTTATCAAATTTTTTTCAAATTTTGCAAACACGTTTTAGTTAAAGTTTGACTTTAAATTAAACCTCTCTGTGAAAAAAAATAAAAAAAACACTTTATAAAGCCAGCACTCCGCTGATTGCTAAATCAGTGCGCAAATCACCGTCAGTCCGAAAAAACAAAAACGGAAAAAAAATTCCAGGCACAAAAAGAGCCAGGAAATAAAGGGTTGCCCGACAAAACATCCCGGAGTCCAGCTCATCGCGATTGCTGACGATTGGGCCCCGAAAAAGCAGCGACGAGCATCAGCCTCGAAAAAACAATCGGCGCAGGGGTGATTAGGCGCGAGCACCGCCAGAGAAAAACTCGGACCACGAGGGGGCGGACTCTCAAAATGCCGACGTATATGATCGGCGCGCAGCCGGGCGACCGGGAATGATGATGATTGCGTGCCCACATGTTCGCTCGCTTATTTCCCATTCTTTGCGCGTATGCCCGATGGAAACAAGGGGAAGGTGGAACGCTCGATTTCGAGTCCACTCGTCGAAACGCCGGAGCATCTTGTACCCCTACCGAAACCCTCTTCCCCTTGACAAATCAATTCGGACATAACGCTGTAAACACGGCGCAGAGAAAAGTGCGCGCGCTGGGGTCGCGCATAAAACAGCCGCGCCCGTTTCGCCATTGTCACGGCAAAGTGGATGGAAGGGGGAGGGGGTGTTTTTTTTTATTTGCTGAGCGAATAATGCTGACGCGTAGGCTTCAATCATTTGCGAATTTGCATGTTTTCTCGAAGATTTTGAAATTTTAGAACCTACTCTAATTATGATTTGTTCTTTTTTAATATTATTTTTTGCAGCATTTTATACTTTTTATTTATTTTCAAAGTATTGAAAATAATTACCATCTCAAGCTAACAAAATTTAGCAGAGCGAAAATTCGTTTTCACGAAATTCTGGAGAACTCGCAGAGAGAGTGGAAAAAAATATCATCAACGCACTGAATGGACAGCGACGGTGCTAGCTCAGAGGTCGTCTTTGAGCGGGACTTCCTCAGGCTAAGCATACACGTAGACTCGAGGGGGGTGCCGCGAGGGAGAGCCGTCGGCGTCCCTCTCACGGCCCCGCTGGAGATGCGCTCATAAAATATGCAGGCC
Organism: Eurytoma adleriae; assembly: GCA_900480045.1. Classification (NCBI taxonomy): domain Eukaryota; kingdom Metazoa; phylum Arthropoda; class Insecta; order Hymenoptera; family Eurytomidae; genus Eurytoma; species Eurytoma adleriae. The sequence goes on along the minus strand of UXGC01000577.1, from coordinate 15,217 downwards.
AACGATGTCCGGTAACAGGATTTAGCCCCGGCGGAGCATATACGAGCGAGAGGAGGCGGAGGAGGCGAAAAGAAGAGCAGTGATTACGTAGACCGCGCGACGCGACGAGTCCCCAGCGCTGCCCCTTCCTAAATGTACACGGCGTATGGCCGGGGAGACGCGCGGCGAGCTCTCCTCAAGTGCGCCCATCAATTATTCACTGCTACGACGACGTCGTTATGTACGGGAACGGATGCCCGGGCACTTTGACGAAAATTCGTGCGAAAGAGGGAAGCGCCCGATTCGTCGTGATTGAAAATGACCAAAGCGAGCGCGAGGCCGTGCGAGCATTCCTGCGACAAGGATACACGCTCGAAGACGCAGCCTGCCCAAGCTCCGTTATTGGAAATTTAACCTCGCAGAGTTGCTCCGCTATGTTGACGCTGTCTAATACGAAATTCTAACATTTCGAGTGTACGTAGTAGATTAACGAATTTTTTTTCTTGAAAAATCATCATGTTTTGTCATAAAAGTCGCTAATTCTTTACTGAAAATATTTAATACATACACATTTCATAATTACTTTTTTAATTTGTCTTGGCAGTATTTTTTTACCTTGCCACTTCTAAAATTAGCTTTTATGATTGTAGCTACTTTAAGAGTACTTCCAAAAGATCCCAAAATGAAGATACACCCATTGTTACAAACAATAGCACGGCGATAGCCATAAAAACTCTTGTCGCATCATCAGATAAGTTTTCAATTCGCATGATATACCCCGAATCGCACATCAAACTCCCATCACGCTCGTACGCCTCGACCCGTGGGCTGACTACTCCGAAGCGAAAGAAAAAAAATCTCACCCTAACGTCCAGCGCCTTCAGATCAAGCCGAGCTGAGAGCCATTTTAATTATTATAATGCCCCATCGAGATTCGTCGCGTTCCACGTTCTTTCATCTTCTCGCGTCATCGGCCTCTTCATGGCGCACTAGCTGTGAAGCGTGACGAGTGATTCGTTCCCTTTCTCTGAACCGTTCATACCGAATTTTATCTGGCACACTCGGCCAAAACGTACGGAGCGACTGGTCCTTTCGAGTATCCAAGTTACATTATTTAAACGCCCATTCGACTGGCCCCATAACTGACTAACTAGCTCGCTCCGTTTAAACGTGATATGAACGGTTCGTATATTTTACTGCATGTAAAATACAAAAACACTTTTCATTCAGTTCTCACCAATAACACTGATACTGATCGACTGAGTAGTACAAGTGGAACAAGGGAACCAGACGCCAGTCAACTTGGACGCCGGGGGGGAAAAGGTGGGCACAGGACGTTGGCCTTTGTGCATTTGCGCGATAGGACGGCGCGGAATCTGCCCCGCAGTCCATCGGCCTCTTGAGCTTATCCGTGCTTCGCTGATAAGGAGACGCGGTGGTGCGAGTATGTCCGGCAAAGACGGCGCGCGTCTAGTCGACTGAACTAACGTACGGTCTCAAGAGCACCTATATACCCACCCCCGTGTACGGACCTGATTCAATTTCGACTGTTAACGCTAACTCTGATCTAACTGGCACAAATTATAATTGAAGTTGATCGCTGAAAATCTGCGATTTCTTTTTCTCATTTTATTATGGGTGCAAGTAAAAATGCCAGTAGCGTTTAAAACCTATTCGGCATTTTTGTTCAGGCCTTCAAAAAGCTTTCACAACGCACAACTTTAGCTTATGCCTAACTGGTAAAATTGCAATCGAGAAGATCTTATTATTTGCTGAGCAAAAAAGGTTCATTCAGCCCTCACAATTACCGTAGAAAAGGCATCTCCCTAAAAAAAAGCTGCAAGCGTAGTACTCCCTTGGAAAAAAATCCGTCAATTGGCGCTTCCATTGAGCATGCGAGAGAGCGAGAGAGAGAGGGATAGAGGCTCACTCGGCTGTTTTGTTAATGAAAACGCGCCGGTTACCGGGTGCACTCGCGAAACATTGACATTTGCAGGAGCGACGTGCGGCCTCCCTCCCTCTCTCGCTCTCTCTTTATCGCTCCCTCTCTCTCCCTCGGATGAAAACGCCCGGATGTAGAGGCGTATACGCGCGCTCGTAGCATTTGGTCCTCGCGGCCGTGCCTGATAACATCTCTAATCACGGCGACGCTGGACCAATCAGCGCTAATCCTCCCTCCGACCCCTCCGAGTACATACGCCGCTCGGAAACCAAACTGCCCTCCCACCCGTGCCAGCCTCGACGCGCTCGCACGTAACGCGCTGCGCAGCCCCATTGCGCGATGGAGATAGCGCGCGGTATCATACGGTGCGCACTTGCTCTATGTGCAGAGAGACGCCGGCGTCCGATTCCCCGCGCAGAATTACGCGCTATTGACGTATATGCTGTATAGGCGCGCGGCCGCGCGATTCTCTGTGGTTTATGTCTAGGCGCGGCGAGCTGCCCGCTGGTCAATACCCCGCCGCTATCTAATCCCCGCCTGCAGCGAGCGAGCCACCCCCCGCGCGTCCCTCGCGATTCCGCGCACGCACGAGATTAAGCGCGTGCGCCCGGCTACTTATGAAATTGCATTTTCGCGCGATCAACAGCGGGGGAGTCCAATATTTTTCTGTTTACGGAAAATTGCGGCAGACCTCCCCGGAGCTATCGGGCCATCGCTCTGCCACTTTTACGAGCCCGCGCGAGCGTGCGCTTTTTTGCGCTTTCGCACGAGAGGGGAATTCGAATTTTCGATAGCTCTCTTTTACTGCCTTCTTAGTTTTTCTGTATTACCGTTTTCAAAATACTACCTTAGTTTGCAGAGTTTGCGGTTTATATGGTCTTTGTAAAATTACATTTTATTGTCAAATAAACAACAATTTTTGTATGACATAAGATCATGAATTTGTAACAACCAGGCAAACTAATAAAAATAAGTGAAAAATACGAACCGTATCACTACTTATCCTTAGGCAAATTAACGAAATAACAAATCCTTTAAAATTGCACACGACGCAAAACCTCCATTTGGCTCGAACATGCATTCAACACCGACTCTATCATTAATCGCGAGCAACCGCTACAAGCTCTCAACATCGCCCTATAAAATCCGTGCCGGTAGCACTGACACGATCCATCTTGGTCTTCGCGATGGAAAACGAGACGGCAAGACGGGAACCGTCAAGCTATCGCTGTAAGACGTCTGTCATAAGCGTCGAGTCGTCGCCGAGACGCTCGTTAGTGGTGCGCGAACGACGTTGCTCCACTTAAATATAACCCTGGACGTGACGCTTACACAGCCGGTATGAAAAATTTGTCACGCTCGCGACTTCGCGGATCCACTCTAATGCATTATTTCTGGCGAAGATGAGGTAGTTCCACAGGGAAGTTTATGAATGAGGAGTCTCCGGAGATAAATACTTTTTCTCATATAAATAAATAATAAAACTAAAATAGTACCTATGATCCTTTAGACAATGGCACATTGGGAGTAAAACATTATGGGAAACACAAACAATAAAATGGTGCGTGGTAATTTATAAACAAAAAAAAATCTTCGACAAAAAGACAGTCAACTGAGAAAATGAAGTGGCGCCAGCTACTTAGGCAATATTTATTCTCTCTTCTCGGTAGTGTAACGCGCGGCAGTGCATAAGAAACGCAAGCGATCGCTTACGCGTTAAATAGTCGAGCAAACTGAGGATGAAAAAAAGCGTAGGTCTGGCTCGTCTTTGCACTGAAGATGAGTTATCTTTTCCCATATTTATTTACGGGGCTGCCACAATAAACTGCGACTGCGGCGGCGAGGACCCGAGTTACGAGGGCCACGGCGCCGTCTCGACTTTCAATTAACAGCTTATCGCTTATAGGTTTCCGATATTTTCCCTGTCTTACTTCTTGCCGAGCGTCCCTTTCCCCATCCACCTTCTATACGAACGCGTCCAGTCGCACACTGGCATTCCCCAGATTTTCAAGGAAAAGACGCACTTTCATTATCGAACATAAAACCTTCGAGTTTATGTTTTTTTCTTCCTTTTTTCTTATGCAGTGGACGATTCCCGGTTTATCCTTGCTCTCCGTGATATATCGTTATTAATTGTTGTAAATTAAAAATTCAAAAGATGTTTTACAAAAGAATGCGGAGGTCAAACGTATACTTACTAATTTGTAATTTTAACGCGCCTTTAAAAATAATCTTCAACGAATTTTATGCTACAACTACTTTAAAGAAAAAAAATGGAAGATGATCAAAATCGAAAGATAGAAGAAAAAACGATCTCCGTCGAGCTCGCGCTAATTGTTCTGCATGTTCACGATCCCATCAGAGCCTTCTAAGCAAAGACAAACGCAGCAGCCGGTCACAAATAGTGGAGGTAACGCTTAAATCTTTCCCACACGATTTTTCAGGGAAAGACGAAGCGCGCGCGGGGAGGAGCGGAGCGGCCGAAAAGCCGCGACGAGCGAGAACGAGATCATCCGAAACGTCCTTCTCGCACGCGACAATCCGTCCGCGCACACCCACTCACCCCTTGCGCCCGCACACAGGCAGCCAAGGCTCACGGCAGATAGGGAGGAAAAGTATTAGCAGAAGCTTCGGCGGCGTATATAGATGCGAAGGATAGGGAGGGCCGAGGGAAAGGTGTAAAGCAAGCGGAGGTAGACAGATCTCGGCACTTATCGCTCCGCGAGATAGCCATTAACGAAACTAAAAGCCTCCCCATATATATCCGACACGCCGCGCGCCTCCCGCGTGTGTGCGTTCCTCTCTTCTTCCATCCCTTCTCCCTCCCCGAATCCTAACCGCGCGCTCGCGCTACACCCTGAGATAGACACATCGCCGTTCGTTGTTTGTCCATGCTGGCCCTTTTGTTTCGCCCCGGGCGATATATATTAGCAGGAGCGCGCGGAAAAACGCGGCACGAGAACGCCCGGAGAAACGGGCGAACGTCTGCGAGAGCCGATTATTGCTTGCGCTCATTAGTCTTCCCGGGGCTTTTTCGCTATTTCTTCTTTCTGCCTTTTTACCCCCGCTCTGCCTCCCTCCCTTTCGCTACTTTTTTTCAACCCCTTTTTTTCGACTTTTTTCAAGGAGAAAAATCGGGACGTAAGAACTTTTACGGGTTTTAACGTTCGTGCGTTTAACCGAATAATTAAAGCTGCTGCATTGTACGTTGGAAATGGGTTGCCCTATAGAATAAACTTTAAATTAAGGAAAAATTTCTGTATTTTTTAAATTTGTACTAATTTTTCTTTTCCACGTCTAAAAGAATTTCTTTAGACGCCTGAAATTCAATGGCATCTAACAGTCCAAATACGTAAACTACAAAAATGTACAGAAAACGTGAAATTCATCAAGGCAGTGCTACCGTTTCAATGACAGAACGGTTGATACCTAACAGCGCGATCTTGAGAGCTCGGACACATCACCTCGTCGAGATTCAATAGTCGCCGAAGCGTACGTATACAGGAACGCCGGCAGCCGGATCTTCCGCCTTTGCAGCTTGAGTCGACCATCCGTACCGTCAGAACAATTCGGAATCGATCGGTTAAGCGCGGGGGCGCTAATCGGCCCCGTCAATCATCTCGCCGTACAGCGAAGCACTATTAACCACCCCGGCGAGCACAAGGGAAGCCGAGAGAACGAGGGAAAGCAAGAGACAGAGATGCCAGTCGCGCCGTGATGATCGACGTCTGGAGCGCGCACGGGCCCTGCGATAACGCGCGTCCAATTCAGCGGCCGGAGATACTCGACATCCGGAATCGATTCGGAACTTTCGCGAAGGATTTGCTTTTGTGCTTTGGGTGTCTATACGTTTCTATGAGATTGTTTCATTACGATAGCGATAAACTTGATGAGTTATTTTCGCCGATTATTAAAAGATGTGTAAGTTGAAAAATTTGAGTTAAGAATGACTTTCAGTGTATTAAAACTAATTTTGCTGTTTAAACTGAATTAAATATTTCTTAAATTCTGGAGAAACTTTGCATATACTTTACAGTGCGTTTATACGATATTAATCTAGAAAATGTTCTAGAATACCTTCAAATGCAGATAGAAGAAAAAGCTATGCTCGCTGAAATAATGAAAGTGTAAACGTGTAACGCAGAAAACTGTAAGAAAGAAAAAAATTGCAAATTAATCAAAGCTCCTTTGTATAAAGGAAAAGCTTTTTCCTCGCGCGCTCCGTCGTTGCGTTGAAAACGGATGTTGTTTCTGCCCTTTTTTCACTCGCCAGCCGAGTGGATCTTCGCTCTTGAGCTTTTCAATTGGTAGGCGATGTCGATGTAGCATAAAGGTAAAGATGAAGTTTTCGCGCTCGCTCGCCACCCGACACTGCGGGGGAGATGGGAGATGCGCGCGGCCAAAGAGGTGCGCTCGCAATAAAGGCGAGCGTGTTTGTTTAGGCTCTTCTGCTTCTATTTCGCTCCACCTCCGCGCCGCGGGCTTCCGCCTCTCGCGCTTCCAACTCCTTCCTCCCGCAGTCCCCCCCCTCCCTTTTTCTCGCCTTCCAAACTCGCAGGTTCTTTCGTTCGCGGTCACAAACGCGGCCTTCGCCGATTTTGTCGATTTCTATTCGAACCTTTCGCCTTCGCCACCCCTAAATCTACTTTCGATTACTTTTTCTTTTGTACGGATGAACTAAGGATTTGTTAAGTGTTTGTTAAGTGTCCGTTCACTACGTATATTATTTTAGAATTACGAGTTCCTTTTTAAGCTACCGTTATTGAACCGTTGATTGCATCACTGAGGTGTGACAAAAAAATTACTAAGTTGCAAAGGATGCTTGTATTATTGTCGACGTCATTTCCGTCGAACTTTCAATTTAGAAACGGTAAATAACTTTGTAATGGCGCTACAATTTCCTTTACTTTTCCAAAATTTCCACTATTAGTTTCTTGTCGTGATAAAAAAATATTCATAAAAAAGAATAATATAAGTACCACTAAATCGATACGTTTCCTCCACTTCCAATAGCGGCAAACTGTAATAAGTAATGTTCAATGAAATGAATCGGCCTCGTCACGTTCGAAGAATATGTACAAAATATTTAAAAAAATTTTTATCCACAGATAATTGAAATAATTTTCTTGACAAAAGTAATGAGTATGGTGTAAAATTTACGCATACAACATTAATTTATGATATGAGCAGCCTTTCAACATCACGAATTTTTATATTTTTTAATGAGGATCACCAGGGTCTTTCTCTCTTGGTCTTTCTTTCTCTCCCTCTTTCTTAATATACACATGCATCTTTTACTTTAGCGCCCGGTGCCGATTCATTTACTCGGTCTTCGTGACCGGGCTAGGATTTAATTTAGTATTAACACCTATAAAAGACTGACCCTCCAGGGGTTCTCATTTTACCTGCGCCGATTATGTAAATTGTATTTTTTAACTCGTGCCTAATAAGCCGTACCGGTGCAATTTATGCTCCCACTAGTATAATAAAATTTTTAATTTCGCTACTAACAATTTGCATTGAAATTAATCATGTAGCTGTTATTAGATATATTTGAAACTTCATTAGAGATTTAAATTTATCTAATTAAAACAAATAATCTAAAATTAGTGATCTAATTTTACATTTAATTATTTTATTCTTAATTTAACATATTTTAATAATTGATATTAAACATTAACTTGTGAAATACAGCTGGTTAATATTTCTTCCTCTAAAACTGTTTATGTAATGTACCGTTAAATCAAGAAGTATTAATCACGACGCACACTAAATTTTACTGCGCCAATTAATGAAAAAATTTGCAATTACTTAATAACATTTTCGTGGATTGCTTAATACAACTTCGAAAGGCTGCAATAGCCAGTCAAAACAAAAGATCACGTTAAGCGCGTGCGGGAATCGCACCTAATGAGCGCCACTGTGACGACCGGTATCTCGTCCGTCGATACTATCGCGCGTTCTCATGTAACCGCGCATCTCTCCGCAGGACTTCGAAAAGCTGCGGTCCCTCCGACAGAAATTCCCGCATCCTACAACATTGGGCCCCGAAAAGTCGGCGGCCGTCATCCCGTGTCAGCGCTGAGAGTCAGAGGGAGAGAGAGAGAGAGAGAGAAATCGAGATGGTACAAGAGCTTGTTAATGACGGTGGTCCTCCTAAATCGTCAGCCATTTGTTTATGCGGTGTCGCGCCACGGAAGGAACAAGGACCGCGGTGCATCTCTCATAAATCGCTCACCGCCTCTCTCGATGTCCCGACGTAATTTGACGTGACAAATGGCAGATGTGCCGATACCGCTCTCTTCGCGCACGCTCGCGAACGAGCCGTAAAATATAAGCGGCCTCCAACTACCATCCTTCATTAAATTAGAAGGAAGAGCAGGACTTTCCGCCGAGGCATGCACCGCTACGTGCGCACTCGCGAGCGATGCGACGTTGGGGTGGGCCCGAGGGAAAAAGTACCGAGCTCCTGGCACGCGCGCATTGCCGAGATGAGCCACCCGGAGTATGCTTGTAACGAGATTTACTAATTATTGAGCAATGCGAATCGGGTCCAGTACGGGGAAGGTGTATGATTTATAAGGAGGCATCAAATTAGTTGCTGCTCAATGCCACGATATGGAGTTCCGAGTGATTAAAATTGTTAAATGACAGTGAAGAGCGATATGGTTTTAGGTCACATTATTTTTGAGGAATAAGATATTTTGTCAGGTAAGACGAATGAGTTATCGTTAGAACTTTTCATGAAGTCAGTGTCCTTTACATCCTTTGTCATGTCTCCAAAACGGACGCGATTAGTCATTTTCCAAGAGCGGAGTATCCGTTTTCAACGGATATAATATGTTACTTGTCTCTCAAACTAGTGGTTGCTACATCCATTACATTGTGGAAGAAAAACGAAGTTTTTGAAAATCTTATCCAGCCAACTAATATTAATATCTTTTATCTTCGAAAAATCGACGTACCTGTCTGAAGGCGCGATCGACCACCGGAGTAAGCCAGCTAGTGGAACCAGTCGCGAAAAAGCTGTGCAAAGCCCTCGAATTACCCTAGGGATACCGAAAAAAAAGAAACGTATCTTCAAACGTATACAAATGGATCTCAGTATTGGACTTGGCGCAACGCTATAAGGATGTCCGTTCGCTGTTTTCTCAGGCGATATTTGGCGAGGCGAAGCGTTCCGACAAAACTTGCCAAGCGCCTGGATAAACAGGCCAGTGCGACGTCGCGAGTCAACAGCAAGCATAAGCAACTCAGTTGTCCGGTGCCACTGGAGGCTCGCGTGCAAACAACATTTTCCTGGATCCTCGAGAGTACGTTCGTCATCGTCAAGTCGCACTACCCTGTAAGGAACGACCGGACAAACATATGATTTCAGCAGGGCTTCTACGACTGAGGGGCAGAGTCCAATCAAGAGATTGCGAGAGGAATTAGCGATGTTTTCTTTCAATTGGCCCAACGAGCTGAGGCAAACAATGAACCGATGATGAACCACTACTCGGTTGGTTAAACTGGTACATCCAAAAAGCTAGCAGTTTTTCTCAAGTACTCAATCTATTAATAGTAAAAGGAAAATTGTATTTTACTTAATCGTATTTTATTTAATTTACTTTTAAAATTCCATTTAAACATATAAAAAAAGTGGGGCAATTCGTGATTTGTCACTTTTTGAGCGAAGTGGAGAATGACTGACGGCGGTATATATTGAAGGACATAAGAGATGGAGTAGAGGAGGAAAAAGAGGAAGAAGGGCGGAGGCGAGATCAGTAGCCGTAGTTTCCGATGCGAATGTGGGCTGCTTCGCGATTTCGATCCGCTCGTTACTACGGCCGAGTGGCTCAGATTAAGCGTGACCGACACCTGGTGAGGTGCGCCTTTCAAGGACACCGACGATGACGCGGCGCGTATGCGTTGGGGAGCTGCAGTGACTTAAATCAAATTTGCAGTTTCGCCACTCGCCGTGTAAACCGCCCCCTTAATTACTAACAATTTATCAAATTATTGAAGAATTATTAGCACTTGTTAAGTAATTCTAAAACAGTGGAATTTTTATAATAAAATTGTTTTTATAAATTGGTAACTAGAAAATAATACGGAAAATATTTACATTCAGAACGAATAGCTATATGAATTAGAGATATTTATAGTATGAAAGCTGTTAAAGAAATTTATGTAAACTTACAGTATCGACAGAAACATAAGTCTAACTAAAAGCCATAAATTCGATCCTCATGACGAAAAGCACACAAAGGCTAAGTAGTTGAAAATCGTGAACATTTCACACGGTAAATTATCGTTGAAAAAAACCCAGCGATATTAGACTTTTTAATTAGCTTTATTAATGGCGGCGATGTTGTTATATTTCTCATAATTTTTGGCCGTGCAGATTCGTATTTGGCTGAAAAAAAACCCGTTTTCTCCTTTATAATCGATAAATTAGCGATTCAAAATGTTTCTCTATAAATACGCAGCGGTGACACCGCTCTTCTCGGATTGCCCGTGAGATCAAGAGATTTCTCATCGTCGCTCGTTCAACAACTTATTTTTATGATCTACCTCGAAGAGCCCCCCTTCTCCGCGATTCGGCGGCTTATACACCTCCCGAAAGTACCACGGAAACCGATTGGACGCGCTACCGAACCGTCGAAGGATCTTCGCCTTGAGGCGCGGTACGGGGCTTTTGATACCCGGGCAAAATATTAGAGGCGGGTCCCAATATCATGACTTATCAGTTTTCACTCGGAAATGATCTTTCTTTTTGAGTGGCTGGTGTGAAGATTTCGAAGCACAAAAAGATGCATTCAAGCTCTGTAATTATCGGACTTTTTGTACATTTTTAATTTCGTGGGAGATTGAATAGTTTTCAATTTTTTTCTTTTAATTCTTTCGTCAATTATAAAATTGTGCAAGATTAAAATTAATAAAACAGGAAATTGTAAAAAAGATAAAATCAAATTGCATAAATATTTGTTACTCTTTCTTTTTTTACATATATTCAAATAATTTCGAAATTAGCATTCCACCTTAAAATGTTATATAATATCATTCATCTAACGAAATAGAAATTTAAATATTTGCTGTAAGAGAAACTTCTTAAACAGCCATTTATAAAAATATTTATGAACTCTAAATTAACAAACATTTTAAATTTATTTTTAATGAATGTAATGTAGTCGAAAGATTATTTAATTATAGAATTCATTTAAAAATGTTTACAAACATCTAAAATTATATTTTAGTAAAATACAATAGAAAAAAAAGTAAATTTCCGTGCAGTAGTAAACACTGCGCATTGAAAAATCGGACATGCGCGATGCACATGCCTCTCGTGCGAGGAACACGGTGCGGTGCACGATCCGGGAGTGTGATAAAAGGACGCGGATAATGCATCAGACCCGCTGTTTAACATAAACAATTAACATACAAATGGCCGGTGGACGCGGCGGCGGGGGAGTTCGCGATCGACGAAACTGCCGGATGTCAACGTTATTATGAGCTACGCTGCGAGCGAGATTCGCCGTAGGCCACCGCCGCCTCCGCCGCGAATCTCGGTTATGCGATCGTTACGCCAGCAACGCGAGGCGGCCGCTTTTATCGCTCTCCGGGCTTGAATTCGGCTCTTTATTCGTGGTAACGAGTCTTTTCGCTCGCTGCCTGCGCGCGTCGTGCCCCGCCAGATCGCAATCGACCTGGCTTTTACAAAACGGAGCCCTTTAAAAATTATACGATGCAGTGGTTCTGCTGAACGCTCGCGTTTTTTACGGCTCTTTTATGGAGAGGAAGCCTGAGTGTTTGCACTGCCGAGATAATTTTTACGAGTTTATTAAGTTGCGATACAACGAGTTTTTTTTAAAATACGAGATAAAAAGCAGAAGTGATGTTCTTGTCAAACTCTTTCCCAATATTCTACTAAATCTAATGGGTACAGTTGCATTAAAATTACTTAAAAGCTTTTCTTTCGATCTATTTAAAATGATCCAAAAATTTTGTAAAATTATTGCCATTCACTGGTACGTATGTCTGGGAATTCGAACGATTCATGAGCGCGCCATCCGCTCGCATATACTTTGCGTGCGAAAACAAAGGAAGCTTTTGAAGCACATAGCTTCGACGACGTCCAACAAAAGCGTCACTCGAACGTCTCTTCCGCGGTGTATCCCGCTCCCTGCGACTCGGTGAGCTAGGAATATAATCGGCCCCATAAATAAGACGCGAGCGAGGCGCGGTCAGAAAATGACGCTCGGCTCTCCCCCTCTCGAGCGGAGCGTAATTACGCGCGGCCGTCTCATATTCGATTAGGATCGTACAGGGCACGCAGGTGGACTCGCTCGTTTGCGCGACAAAGCGGAAATAGAAATCTATATTGAGGCTCGCGCTTATTGCGTACGCTAGTGCGCGCCTATTATTTTGCGTATATGAGGCGTTTCGCGCGAAATTCGGACATGGTATCGATTTATCCTTTCAATTTATTTTTGCGCGCTTCTGTAGTCATAAAGCAGGTGGTACTGCCATTACTCATTGTTAGATTGAAACCATAATTACAATGTTAATTACGTTTGATTGTGTCTACAACCAACTATTATTTGCGACTGGAATCATTAGATAATAAATTATTATTTGATATTAACTGATACCTATATCGTACAATTAAAAGAAATTATAAACTTTTCTATAACTGCCTCACAATCGAACTCACTGATTTTCAGTCAAATACATTATCCATCAAACCTCATAAATCGTATTTGCTGATCTGTTAGCTAACTTGATTATTTCCGTGAACAGTCGAGCGTTCAAAAGCTTCAATTATGAATTTTCTATAGTTGTCGATTCGTCAAAGCTTGTGCGTTGTACACATAGTCCGCGTCCGTTTTCCACGGCGAGCGCGTATTTTCGCGCGAGCGCACGTAACGAGCGTTATTGAATTCGCGTCTAGCATTGAACAAGCTCATCGAAGCCTGTCGACGCGCCCCTGCAGTTCAGTGCGAGCGCGCACGCGCCGCTAGTTGCAGTCACTTCCTCTCCCCGTCTCTCTCTTTCTCTCTTTCTCTCCCTCTCTCACTCTAGCTCTATTTTTTCTTTATTTTCTGTTCTAAGCTGCTCGAGGCGTGTCATATTTCGATAAAATTTGAATATTGCGGAGCACGCTATGTATCGAATTATTCTTTGCTTTATTGTTATGGTAAAGAGTTTGCGCAGGTGATAACGATCGAATTTTTTCTTTTTTTTTTTTGTTGTTTTTTTATCGTTTGTTAACCGGTGCAGCGGAGACACGACTATCGCAGCAGTTGCTTGAATAATGCATGCTGAATTACTTATTACTTGCGCTGTTTCAAAGGACAGGATGTAACGGGATTTCCATCAAATAGTGTCGAAGCTCCCTTTATTGTTTGGATCGTTAAAAATTCATATGCTGATTAAGTAAGTTAAGTAAGTTCATTATGCCTCTTCATTGTCCTATGTGTATATTACTTTGTTGCGATTTGCATTTATTTTACGAACAATACAAATTTTTCAAACGTGTTTATCGCTGACGAACCCACACAATATTTTGGACGTTATATTGCCAAAAGAATTGGAAATACATAAAAATAATCAAATCGATTGAAAGAAAGATCATAAACGTCAGCGTCAGCTCTAGCCAAAATCGCCAGCGACAAAGGCCAGGCATAAAAACAAAATTTCGCACGGCACCCTACAGAGCGGACGTAGGTTGCGGGCAGAAAAATCGCACATAGCCCGGAAATTCCATGTCTCAGTGGTCCAGTCACGGCGCCCAGATAAAAGCCCAGCTGAACGGCGTCTCGTGAACATAACCGAGCGGCCGGATCCCCCGGGACACCTACCCACTCTCGTTACCTCGCGCTCGAGCGGTGAAAACTGCGTAACGATCGAGTCGAGAGTCCTCGAGGGATTAGGCGGCCGAGGCGGAATGCATGATTGGTCGTCGGGTTTCGAGAGATTCCAGTCGATCGAAGCGGCGATTACCCGATGGCGCGGGCGACTTCGAGGATCGCTTCTTCCGACTCGCGGCGCCTGCGAGCGGTCGAAGCTGCACGCGCACGGCAACTCGAGTGCGTAGGATACTCGAGGGTGCTCAGATCGGAACCTGTCGGTGGTTAACCGATCGTAATGAGTACGCAGCTTCATTGGAAGAGAACAAATTTTTCGCACATTCTGAGTTCTTCGAGTGAAAGATTGACGTTCCAAATAAATTTATGATTGCTTATAGAATTATATTAATTTTAAATTCCGTTCAAATTTTTTTTTATTATTATACCATTTCACAATTTTTTAATAAAATAAAAATAAATATAATATCTAGTGAGTCATCGTAGTCAAATATAAAAAAGGGTACGTTTGCAAGCTAATGGAAACGAAATTACTCGGGGTAAAAAACGGCAGGACCGTGTGCATAGAGCTGCAGGGCCGTGTGCATAAAGAAGCAGATAGCATTCGCGCGGAACGAGAGAGGATGCGATAAATCGTTTCGATCAAAAAGATCTCGAGAAAATAGTCGGCTCGCGTTCTCTCCCTCATAGAGACAGAGAATAAGAGAGAAAGGGTCTCGTCGGCGCGACAGCAGCACCTCGTTTAATAATAGTCCCGTCTATCTTCATTAAAAATACACAACGTGCGACTGCGAAGTCGGCCGAGAGGCATCGGCTCGCCCGTTCGCTTTTAAGAAAAATTTCCTTCTTTTGCATTTTTCTGCAGTCGCGCGAAGCGAAAGGTTGCGTGATTCACCTCCTCTTCCCGTGAAATATTTAGAGCGCCCCTTTCATCCGGTGTTACGCGCGCGGAAACTCTTAACATTCTAAGTGCACCGAGCCTTTTTCAATCGCTGGAATCTTTGGAAGTTGTTGCTCGCGAATTTTCGCCCTCCCTCCCTTTTTTTAGCGTCGCCGATCGCTTCTTTTCTACTTAAAAAGTCAAAAGAAAGAAGGCCCTCCGCGGAATCCTGCTGATGGCTACGCCCTGACAAGCTTTGGTATCTCCGCGGTTTGCTATATACGCGTCACACACAATGGACGAGAGCTGTGCCGATGATCCCATAAATCGTGTAGCCCGAAAGCGCGGCCAAGCCTCGAGCGAAGTTCCGCTTCTCTCGCGTTGCTCCTCCTGCTGCACTTCTGGTTACCTCTGGCTTGCTTGCTCTCTGTCTCTCGGCTGGCATGCTACGGAATTGACACTTTGTACCTGTCTACATGACCCTTCGTTCCGAGGGGTTATTCACTCCATGTAATCACAAACCACTTTTAAATAAGTGACTTTGAAATCACTATTTAATCAGTTTTT
>UXGC01000576.1:0-83501 GCA_900480045.1 Eurytoma adleriae | reverse complement strand
GGGGGGGGGGGGGGGGGGTCGACCCGAGAGCCCTGATAAGGGGGGACAGGCCCCGATCGATTAGAGTGGCTCGAGTCCCTCGGAGCTCTCGTTCTCGCCCCGTCTCGCTCTCTACTTTGTCTCCTCTTTCTCCGAGACCTAAGCCTCGGCCGGCGGCTCCTCGCCTTAATTCTCTTTCGCCCTTGCGCTCGCTCTCTCGCTCTCTCCCTGGGCGCGCGGCACCGTTGCCCGCGCCAGCCTTTGCCTCGAGATTTACTCGTGTACGAATGCGCGCGCGAGCGCTACTCCCGCGCCCGGTCTCATGGAAATTTATCGCGCGAATTTGTTTTCCACTCGTTGTGTATACTCTTAACCCCTTTGTTTCGATCCTCGCCGTTTTCTTCCTTGACGTGCTTAATAATCCAACCAACGCTCTTTTTATCTCTCCTTCAAATCTTCGCTGTGTAAATATTTTCATATCTGTCATTTCTAACGGTTTTCGAAATAATCAAATTTTGGCTATCGAACTGAATTCGGAACCGTATTCGGTACGACGAGGTAATGGTGACTTTGAAAATGGAAAAGCAAGAAAATTAGAAATAATCGGTTCAGGACAAAATGTGGGAAGCGACACTGGCCGCTAATTTTTTGCCAAGACGCGGCAGCGCCAGGCGATTAAGCCATCCCAAGGTGCCGTAAATTATCGGCTAAAACTTGGGTAACGATATCCACTTAAATGAAGTTTCAGCCGCAGCGCGAGTCCGCTTCGTCTCTCCCTCTCTCTTCCTCTCTCCCTCCCAGCCTCTCTTGGCACTTCTCTCCTCGCCTTTCTGGTGTGGCCAGCACCACGACAAAGGCACTTGGATACACCGCTGGCCGAAACTCTCTCTTGCTGCCGCTCCTTGCGGAGTCGGAGAGGAAAGGATACACTTTCCGTCGCTGTGGCCGAGAGTCATATTCGAGTATATCGCGCCTCGTGGACCAACTTCCACAACTTCGGCCAAGGAAGCTTCGCGAGGAAAGCTGGGCTAGTTCCGCTCTGCTACCCGTCGCCCCGGCTCGACCCGCCTTACCCGATTAATTGGCATTTCAACATATTTAGATTTCGTCTTCGTGCACTTGGTTCAAATTTCGCTTTTCACCTTCCATATTCGTTCTACCATTTTTGTATAATAAACGTGAGGAAGTCACAGTATTAATAATCGAAATTAAAACGGCTCGCCGAGAAGATTTTGACCTTAATCCCATGGATTTAAAGTTAAGAAGCGAAGAATGGAAAATAAGAATTAGAAGGAGTAAAAAAGATAGGGAGGAAGAAAAGACAGAGAGCAGAATCGATACATCGAAAATCAGACGATGTCATCCGTTACATTCGTTTCCTGAATCATCGAAGCGGATCGTCCGCTTGCGATTTGCCGGCGCGCGGCGCACACGCGCGACAACCAAATGAAAGCCGCGTCCCCCAGCCAGCGAGTTCCGGCCGCCTTGATTCGCCATCCAATTTTTCGCCTTCCTCACTTTGCCCCGCTCTCCGCTCTGCCTCGAATCACCGGCTTCTCGCTCGTTTTTACCATTCCTGCTACTCTGCCGAGCATTAAACTGCACAACGGGCGCCGCTGTATATTCATAGAAAACAAGAAACGCGGCCAGCTCTCGAGGGCAAGAAGGGAGGAAACCGATGCCTCCTGGAATTTTCATATCGACACACAGAATGACAGTCTTGTCATATTAAATTCCTGCCTGCTTCTTTCTGCCTCCTTTACGACTCCAGATTTCTCCCGCTTATTTTAAAAAGAAGCCCTTTGCGCGAATCTTTCGGCTTCTTTCTTTAACCCTTGTTCAAGCTGCTTCTAATTCGCAATTTTACGACAAAAATGCAGAGATTGGCTCCCGATACTTTACTTTTGCGTCGGTATCAAAAATGTGCAATTTCCCTCTCATCGGTTAATATCAAATATTTCTTCATAAAAGAGAATGGATTTGATAGTTGATAATCCCAATTTTATATACGTTTTTAAAAACTTCCGGCTTAGAAGAATCCCAATAATTTAAAACAACTTATTGCAACAAAAACTTACAGGACTATCCGTTATACTAGAGATAAAAGCTAAAGTTTTGATTATCCGAAGAATAGGCGGTTCGTTTTTGCGGAAGATGCAGCTGACGCTAACGGGACGGTCGCTCGCAATAAATATCTAATAGGTTTCTAGGCGGCCAGTCGCAGCTCCAGTCACGTTTTGGTAAATAAAAAAGAACGGAATAGAGAGAGAAAGAGAAAGGGAGAATGAGAGAGGGGCGACGTGGCCGCGGCATGAGAAATGGAGGAAGAGGCGGCGATGAATCCCGGAGCCGCGCGCTACAAAACCCAAAACAGTTTTCCACTCGGACTGTCATTTATATCGTTATTTATTTTCGTGCGCGCGAAATAGGCGGCGACCAGCCAGCCCGAAAGAGCGGCGATATATCGATTCCAGTCCACCCCTTTCGCTCCTCTCCTTTTTTTTAAACGCATTGTCGCGACCGAGTCGAGTGCGGCTTTTTAACCCTTAAAAAATTTCCTCCCGGGGTGCGCGGCCCGTCAAAAAAAGGGAC
Organism: Eurytoma adleriae; assembly: GCA_900480045.1. Lineage (NCBI taxonomy): Eukaryota > Metazoa > Arthropoda > Insecta > Hymenoptera > Eurytomidae > Eurytoma > Eurytoma adleriae. Next base: position 80,930 of record UXGC01000576.1, on the reverse strand, counting down.
CCGAGCGCCTATCGGCGGAGTCTGCCTTCAAAAAGGAGAGAGAAAAAAATTGCCCCGAACACCGCGCGCCGGGGATTACATCGGGGATTTCGGTTTTTACTCGCGCTCGTACGAAAGCCGATTTTCCGATCTTGCTCTTCGGCGCAGGTTCTCGAATTAGCTGGCCATTGTGTGCACCGTGGGAGAGAGAGGGATCCCTCAAAGTCCTCGCGACGTTGCGTATTAAAGTTTTGAGCTCCTAACCGAGTGCGGGCGCAACTTCCTCTCTTCGTAGGTGTACCTCGACGAACCTCCGTAATATTCCTTGGACATGCCCGCCATTTAATATTCAATTTACTCCTTATCTCTCCCCCTACTTCTTCCGATTTTAAGGTCGACGAAAATAGTCTTTTCATTTTCGGTATTCTCCAACATCTTCTTCAGATTTTAACGGAAGCTGATGCTTTAATTCGCTTTGTCTCTCTTCGTGATGCCCATGATGTAGATGAAATCGATGAAAAGAAGTAAAAAATATTCGACTTCTTGAGTTGGATGGCTCATTTAGAAAGAGTAATAAGTACTCTCCTTATAAAGAACTTCTGTAAGATAGAAATTGCTTTATTTTTTTGTTAAATAATTTTTTTAATTTGGGGCGCAATGGTTTAAGTTGTAATTTCTGAAAACACATTCGACCTTTAATCCCAAAAAATGCCCTTCAATTGTACACCATACTCAAAACAATCTGACAGAAAAGTAAAGCAGCGGAGCATCCCGTGCAAGAGCAAACATATTATGTGAAAAAAAAAGTCGACCTGGAATTCCGCAAGGATCATGGGTGTGTTTGTTTGGACAACGGTTTTTTGCCGTCCGTGGGAAACGGTAGCTACGTGATGGCTCGAAAACTCATATATATAGGTATCGATCAAAAATATATTAGTGACAGTGCGGAGTGTTTTGGAGAAAGGGGTGGAGTGTGCGATGGGCATTTCTCTCTCTTCCTTTTTCCGGGACGAGCGTACTCGTAAAAAAGTCGAAGAGTAAGTACAAAGGAAACGCGCGATTTCGTACCTGTGTGAAGGGTTTTTTTATTTCTAATCGAAGGTACCTGCGAAAATGGGGCGATGGAAAAAAATCGTCCAAATTAATGATTTAGTGGTGTCAGTTTCGACGCGTTTCTGGGGTGATGCTATAATCTCTCCCCCCGTACGCTGTACTCACGGGATCGACCTGGCCGGCTCCCCTCCGTCTTCCAGCCCTAATCGTGGAAAATACAAAATTAATACACTTACATTGTGCTCTCGTACAAATTTTTAGGCTGAGAAATTTCAAGAGATTTAACATTTCTCAAATTTTACGCATTTTTTAAAATCACCATTCGTAAAATGGAATGATATGAGGAAAATTGAAGAAAAAAATCCATTGGCATCGAACGAGGATAAAGAGAGGCGTAATTGACAGAGCAATATTTACCGCCACGTGGGATTAATATCACGGAACGATTCGCACGAAGGCCAGCGGCTCAAACTTTCGAATTTCGCCGTGTTGGGATATCGACTGACTGTTGGGATGCGCCTTCCTCCTTTTTGCGGACCAACCAACGCTCGGGTCGGACCGCCACCTCGAGAATAGCCTTCCCCACCCCCGAAAGTATCTTTACGGGGTTATACGCGCGGAGTTTACGGGGCGCGCTGTCCCTTCTGCTGCTCCCGAGAGACGTTCGTTCAAAAATTGAAGGTAGCGCGTTGACGTCCGCGAATAAGGAGCCGCTGAAAAAGCAAGTGACCACCCCCTCGAGCCCCGGCCGCCGCTCCCGCGGACTCCCTTGGGGAACGAGCAGGCCAAATTTAAATTCAAATTTGAGGGCGAAGTCGCCCTTCTTTTTTTACCGAGCGAGTTTCCATGTTTTCCTTCTCGCCGGGGCTTTCGACGTCGGCCCGAGCCTTTTGATCGTGCGATAAAAAATGCCGAGATTGTTTTAGATACGTTTTACATTGTAATAAGCCTGGGGATATGGAGGATTTATCTCCAAAGTAATTCCTTCTATGTGTTCCTTTGAAGATCGAGGAGTTTGGCTCTTCCTTTATACAAAACAAATTTAACGTCGAGCAATAACCTATATTACATCCCGTATAGCTTTTACACATTTAGGTATTTGCTTAAATCAATAAGAAAAATATATGCTCAAATTAAGGCTCACTTTACGAAGTACAAATAAAGCATGAAAAAATATAGATTCTGCTTTATGAAGCGTTCTGTAGTGGATCAATATCCATCGAAATCGCTGTTCCACGTAACAACTCAAAGTGGTAGTTTAACAACGAGAGTAAATGCGGATGAATAGCAAACGTACGGAGGGTGGATGTTGTCGCGTTATTTTTTCCCTCAGCCGCGGCGAGAAAAATTTTTCCTGCGGGATCTCTAGGCAGAAGAAAAAAGCGCTCCGGTGCTTGCGTCCTCTCCAGACGCTCCGGAAATGGCCAAATGGCCAAATATTCGTCGCCCTCGAGTGGTTACTCTGCAACTTTTGTGCGCCGAGACGCCGCGAGGAGGCCGCGCGGGTATATGTCGCGCGTAAATAGGGAGAGGTGCACGGGAGAGCGAGATCCATTAGCGTGTTTGCGACGGGGGTTGGACCGCGGATGAACTAAGTGATGCTTTGTGTCACGCCGAGCCAATCGCGCGCAGCGTTTCCCAAAAAGAAAAACAGACATTTTCAGCCGAGACGCGCGGTCCTCCGCCTCGGAATGGCGGCTGATGCTTCCACGTGTGCTCTGAAACTTTATCAATGCGATGGCTGAGCGCGAGTGCGTGAAAAAACAGCTCTAATGCTTGTCGAGCCTCGATGATGCGGCAATCGTTAACCTTTTTGCGATAAATCATAACAGTATGACGTATATGTATTGCATCCCTATTGAAAATATTTTTTCAGTCTAATAGGATTTTTTTTGAGCCTGTTTAGTATGTATTTATTTTCTAATGAATCGTTTATAAACGCGAGGCACTTCATAAATAATAAATTATTTCAATAAACAAAAAAATTTCAAAAAATATATAGGAATTTCACTTTCTAGAAGAGAATCCCATTTTGATGACAAAATATGAACACATGAATTTAATTTTTTCTCGTTATTTTTAAAAAACAGATATTTGCAATAATATCTTTAAAGAGATTGAAAAGAAATTATGAATAAATAAACAAGAATAGCAAGAGGGAAGTGCGAGCGCGTGGACAAGAAGTGTCAAAACTAGTTTTCTCGGACACAAGCAGTGCGCAAGGCTTCCCGAGAATATGTTTTTCTCTCTCCTTCTTTCCGGAGGGTTGGAGCCGAGCGACTTTGAAATCGAAAAGAACCGGACGGGGCACACGCCTGAGAAGTCTTTATTAACATATGTAAGGGGCGACACGGCACGCGCTTTTCAGACAACTTGTACGCCTTTCTGGTCGACATTCATGAGATTTTCATTATTTTCAATTACCCCCGTTTCCTGTAACTTACGCTTCTTTTAACTTTCTTTATCTTGGCAAATAATAGCCTAATTGAGTAAAGTTAAAAATCCAGTCGAAGTTTAATTTCTTGGGTGATTGCGAAGAGATAGAAATAAAGTAAAAAAAGTATTTGGAGAAGAAGCAAGAGAAGAGAGGCATCGTGGAAAAATCGCTGATTCCCAAATTGAATCCCGCCTCGCGGGACTAATGCTGCTCACCTCATCGCTTGCTTTGCCTCGCTTTCTCGCATCAGCGAGAAGCGAATAGCGAACAGCGAAGGCGAAAGACCTCCCCCGGAAATAACGATCCGAGATAGCGTGGCTCGCTCCCGCTCGTCCTCCGCTATCTCGAGCATCAAATCACCTTAACGTACACGGCCGGCGGGCCGTTTGTATAGAGCTCGCGGCGAGAGCCACTCCGGCTAATCTAACGATTCTTTAACTAGCAGTTGCTCGCACCAGTCCATTTCCAGCCCATCAGATCCATACCGTGCCTCTTTCATATCTCGCCCGCGAGTGCAGGGGATGCGCGCATACTGCCGTCTCATCGCTTTTTTCGGCCGTTCGCGCCGTATTGAATGCGCGCGGCATGACGAAACCCTTTTACAGATATAACTCATCGGGCCTGTACGCGCGACGCCGGATATTCGTCGAACTCGCGCCAACCCTGCGCCACGGCTTTCAGATATCGAAGGAGACCGTATGTCGCGCCTCACGCAGCCTCTGATGATGAAATTGCGAATTTTACTAAGCCCGCTCGATTACTTTTTTATAAGCTTCGCTCCTCATGATTTATTGCCTTTTCAAACTCTTCTAACTTCAAAGTGTTGCACAAATATTATATTACTTATAATATACAATAAAAATCCTACGATAAGTAAAATTCACTGGCACTTTGCAGTGCTTGTTCGAATTTAATTTTCATGACGCAAGACAATCTAGAGGAGGCGAGAGTAAATTACCTCGGAAAAAAGTTTGCTAAAGCTAAGCGCCCCATAGATTGAAATACACATGAATAATCCACCATTTTGCTGGCTCTGCCAGACGGCGAAAAAGCGACCCTCGCGTCGGGCGCGCGGGTGTATCGACGAGGACGAAAAAATCGGGCGTCGCGATTGGTCGTCGCGCCGGACCCCGGGGTGGCCGCTACCGCCACCCCTAACTGCTGACCAAGCACCAGCCCCAGTATCCACTCCAATTTCCACGTTCAGCCTCGCTCGAGTGCTCCCTTCGCCTACGCCGCCCTCCACCCCGCACCCACGCGCGCACCAACACACTCGCCTAACTCACGACTCCCGATGTTTTTGCGCGAGTTACTGTCCTGAGATAAGCCGGGCACTTTGCATATTGCAAAAAGCCGAGATGTTTACGAGAGAGTTGCTCGGAGCCCGCTGAATTTTGCCCTATCGACGCTCCTCTTTGCTGAGACGCGAACCGACAAAGTCTCGCTTTTACAGCTTGCATAGATCGATCACTACATTTTGTACTTATATTTCCATTTTTACGAATTAATCACATCGTGTCTTCACTTCACTTTCTAAATGAGCTGCGTTAGCGCATTTTTATCGAAGCCTTACCTTCGCACAGCCAATCTTACGCAGCGGCCCGACTCAACCGAGTTTTCGTATCGTAGTTTCGCCATTAGATAAGAAGTTACTAGGTCCACTGATGAAACAGAATTATAATTCGATAGAGCACGATCTTAGCTGGAGGAGGCCTCGATTTCGACTGTGCGGGCATCTCGTCATTTCCGCGTCTCGCAAGGCCCTTAAAAAAAATCTTCTACCTGAGTCGCGCTCGCTTTTCGACGGGTGGGGGCCAGGTAGCGGCGAAAGGGTTCCGGAGCCTCCCATGGACCCTTTTTTTGGGCGACGCGCTCCCGCGGGGCCCCGCGTTGCGCAATGACGAATTTACCTACGCGCCTCATTCTCCATTCACGGCGCGCGATGCATATAAAACCCTTCGCGTTGAGCGTGAAAAAAAGGTCGCAATCCCTCGACCCCGGCACACACGTGCAGCGACCTCCAACCGCCTGATCGATAGCGGCCAAAATTATTCGCTGAAAAAGTGCCTCGACTTTACTATCGTTCAATTATCAATTTAAATAATTATTTACCACTCTTTAATACAGGTGTACCCTGTTCTTTTCAAGGAATACAACATTTATTTTTATAACACAAATAAATACATCTTTCTTATTCAACTAATTAAAATCTTTATGAAATAATTAATTATACCTAAAATAAGTAGGTGAAAGCTTCACAATTTTCGCTTCAAATTAATGTAAGGTATACAATGCACAAAAGTAGCGAAATAACTGGCTGTAGTCATCTAGGATGCAAATACCCGCGTGCAAGGCTGCACAAAGGAAAGGGTAAGAGCAAAGTAGCAGCAGCAAGGCCGTACACTAAAAAAGTAATTTAATTTATTTCTACCCCGCTGAGAAAGGGACCGTTGCATCGAACCCAAAGGGTTGTGCCCTGCCGATCATCGAATCCACAGATGACGCGTTTTCCAATTTTCCAGAACGGAAGCCGGAACTAATTCACCCTTCTTTCGATATCCCTTGCATTCGAATTATTTAATCATAACGTTTTCGGTGAAAAAAATATTATTTATCAATATCTCATTTATTTCTATTTTGCGATAATGTTGAAAAAAAAATAACCAATATTATCAAGATAGTCAGAAATCAATATCAGTAAGAATTAATATACTAGTATATAGGGATTTGAAAAAAAGAGAAATACATTGGTAATACACCTGCTTCCCCGAAATAACATTTTTTCGGGAAATCGACTTACATGGCCGATTACCGCGTGGCACGTGAACCTGCATCAGTGACCAACCTGCCCCTTTGGCCGATAAAGCAACACGAAGTGCCTGATTTCCGACTCCCCTCGGGGTGGATTACGCGCTTCTGTAAAAAAAAACTGCCGCACCGAGGACAATGGGGTCGAGGGTGATTTTGGGTGAAAAAAGCTGAAAACCGACACCAAAACAGGGGCGGGAACCGAGAAATTGTCTACAAAGCGAAGCAAATAACGCCTCTCAAATAGCTATATCTGATTTAGAGATCGAGCCTCCCCGCTTGTCTCGTCACCGTTTTTTTTATTTCCTACGCTACAGGTTCCACTACTTGACGATCCCATAATTTCGGTATATTCAATTTTTTTGTCATTTATGAATGAGCTACAGTGGCTGGTGACAGGATATTGATGACTGCGTCACTTTCCACGCTTTTTTTCACCCAATTAAACTTGCATCCGCTACTGGAAATCTGGAATTCGTATAGAGAATTGCTCTTTTGTGCAGGTTTTTAGATCGGTCCGTGCGAAATTGCTCGGCGCGAAAAACTAGAATTCGTTATCCGGGGCACTCAAAGGGCAAGCGAGCGTACTCGAATCCAACTGAAGTGGCGGTGGCCTCCTCCACTGCTTCTAGGCTGGCCCCCACGAAAGATCCGAATGCAAAACTCGCGTGTTCTGAATGCCTTATCCGCGGGGCCATCTGCGTGCCGCCAAAGAACCCTCGAGCTCGCTCGGACGCGCCCGTGAATTATCCGAAATCTTCGACTCCTCTCTCGAGATACCTCGCACTTGCGGCGCCGAGATTTCACGCGGATAGCGCGAGAAGCCCTTTTTTCGCGGCTCTATCTTGCTCATTGTGTCGCCTCGAGTGCCGCCACTTTGCACACATTCTACGAGCCGCTAACTCTGAATTCGACCACCTAATTGCCTAGATACTTTTTCGCTGGATCAACATTATTTATACATCGGCAAAATTCTTTCACTGCCCGCTTTTAATTTACTTAACTGGTAAAAAATAAAATGTGAAATTAATTTTTTCATAAAAAGAGAGTGAATCATATTCTCCTGAAAAAAGTGATTCCAGCTTCAATTTGGAAATGTAATGCGGATGATCCCACACTAGTGACGAAGCGTTAGAATTCGGGGTGGTAGAGAGAGATAGGGAGAAAGAGAGCGTGGAGCTGCGTGCGCTGGAAAAAAAGGTCGCGGGCAACCGAAATGAAAATGGGAAGAGGATCAGCAGCCGTTCGGCGCTTCCCTAATCCTTTTCACAATTTTTTAACCCCATCTGTCGCCTTCGGCGCATCCCTTTGGCGATCCTTTCGAAGCTCCCGGAATAAGACCAAAAAAGTCGAACCATAAATTGCTTGTTAGCTAACGACATCGACATTTGGATTTTAATAAGGTGCTCGTAAGCAAAAGGGTGTAAGCAAAAGAATTATTATTTTTTCGACTGACAGTGACCGATCAAAAAAAAGGTCGAATTTTTTCATTGGCATGAGTTAGAAAACTACTTTATTATGAATTTCGAAAAGAAGCCGTTGTTGCGCGCAAAAAAGAAAATTCATGAAAAAACGATTAGAATTTGAGTAAATCAAAGTATTGGATCGTCGGGGCTCGACCCAGTTCGCGAGACAATGAAAGAAGGAAGCAGCATTGAGGCATCGAAAACGCAAAAGAACTCGCGGTGCATCTCTAGCAGCGGCGATGTCAAGGCCCGGCTTCCGCCTGCCCATATCTCTCCCGGCGGTTCATTGTACGCGTAGCCGCTTAATGGGAGCGAAGAGTCCCCGGAAGGATAATCCATTAACATAATTTTACATGGAGCGCGCGTCGGTACTTTTACGCGGCAGATGCAAAAAAGGATCGAAGTAAATAATGGATAGAAAAGAGGCCCCAGGTAGATCCCAACCCCTTCCCTTCCTTCGCGCCCCTCCCGTCAAGGGGTTAATTCAAATATTTAAAATTTTCCCGGCCTCGATTTTTGCGTAACGGCAAGCCCTTTATACTCGGCGCGCGCTGCGCGCACCTTTTTTACCTAAGTCGCGATACGTCCTACCTGGGACTGGTAACCTTAGCCCTGCATGGCTGAGCGAGTGACGTCGGAGCGCCAGCGATATGACGTACCCCTTGCGAAAGGGTTGCGACGTTCAATTTTGCCAAAGATATTTCTGCTCCTATTTTATCGCCTTTCTATTGCTAAAAATAATAATTTTCTAAATAAATATTTTTATCATTCTTCGAAAGGTATTTTATTCAAAGCAGTTGTTAAGAACATAATTAATGGGTTGACGTCTGAGGCTAAATGAAATTTTAGAAAATACGTTTATCGTTCTATATCGGTTCGATTTTTACTTTTTGCTTCACAGCTTCTATTGTTATCTCAACTCTCAATTTGTAAGTAAACAATTACGATATAAGTTACAATTGAAATCACAATTTTGCCTTCAAAACAGCAAAAAAATAAATGCAGTATTTAATAGTTTTGACTTGAATATGATAAAAGCACCGAGGCCTCAGCGGCGAAATGGGTAATGAAAAAGGAACCAGCATTGCGCACCCATCAGCGTCCTCTCTTTTTTCAGAAACCGTGCGAAGGATTCGATCGGGTATCTCGGGGGGTCGCTCGCCGCTAGCTTTTCTTGCGCGGCGAGCGTGACACACTCCTTCCCTTTGGTTCGCGCGCGGCCTTGATTTACGAGAATCGTGACGGGCCATTTGTCGGGGTGCCCTTTCGCTCGGAACTCGGCTCCGCGCGGCCTTATCGGCGCGAGGCAGCGCCGCGCCCGGACGCCACTACCTATGCCCGCAAAAACTGCGCCGCGTGGAAAGGACTCGCCGAGCGACTTTGCCCTCTTTCCACGGAAAAGACCGTCGGATCGCCCCGCTATTGCTGTGCTGCAAAAAAGGAATTGAACAAATTTTTTTACTTTTTTATTAACGATTAAATTTACACGATTTAAATTAAATTATCACACTGATCAATCAATGCTAGTTACTTACACTTTATCGACGATCCCAAAATAATTTTGGCAAATAAAAATAATATAATAATTTAGATTTTAAACTTACTCTCGTAATTGAGCCTAGGTTTGTTTTATTTTTTTAAAAAAGGGAACAGAGACGCAATTTCGATCGATGAGCCTTTCTCGAGAGGGTGAGCGGAAAAAAAGGTTGGTCGCCGAGGCCAGGAAAGCGGCTCGTATGTATTCCAATGGACCGCCCTGTTTATGGCGCGCAATTTATTTCAAAATCGAAGGTAATGGCCGTCGGTTTACGCCGGGCTTCTGTCGCGCTCTCCTTTTTTCGCGCAGCTCACCCCAGGCCCTTTCTCTTTCGGAAATCGAGCCGCGTAACGGCATTAAAATTTCAGAAAGCCGGCCCGCTCTCCTGGAAGAGATGATGCCATTGTCTCTCCGCCTCGCCGCGACGCCGAATGCAAAATGCATTTTTCATTCGATCGTTTCCGGACCGCCTTTCGCGCGTTTCGCTTTACACAAAAATCGTTTATATTATTCAAATTCCGCTTTAATTTCCTTGCACTGACGAAAATATTTCTTATCCGCGAGGCAGAAAATCGCGAGATCCGCAAATAAGCAAAGGATGAATAAGTCCTGCAAAGTCAACTGTTAAAATATCATGCTTCGATGAAAATGAAAGCATTATTGCTAAAAATAAGGCAGAGCCGTAAGAAAACAGGAGTGTGCAGTGGATTAGGGAAAGAGAAGGAGAGCCAATCGAGAGCGATTTCGTCTGGAAGTATTTTCGCCCCAGTAACTTGCTCCCTCCTCCCAAGCTCGCTCAAAGTTTTCTCGCCCCTAGCTTCCATCCTTCTCCCATCATTTTTTGATCGGACTCCGATGACTCGCCGCTTTCTCCCAGGAGCTTCCCCGTGCCACCTATAATGGATATGCCGATATATGTATATCATACGTATGTGTGCGCGGGCGCGACGTAGGGCGAGGAGACGTTCACCGGGAATCAGGGATTCGTCGTCCGCGGCAACGGCCTTATCCGCGGATTTGAGGGACCCCGAGCTATGAGTCCGCCTCCTCGTCTTGTATACTGCTCGTGCATGTGGACGACCACGCGCGATGTCGTGAGAATAATCCAAATTTTCAGTCTATCGTATTACCCAGTTTTTTCTCGTTTCTTTACATTAAAGTACAATTTTTAACTTATTTTTATTAAACAACTATTATGTTATTGGTAGTTTTGGTAATTTTATATAGCATATTAAAAATTGATGGTGATGTAAAAAAAATTTTAAAAATGACTAGTTAAACTGCAATTTTTAAAAATAAAAAATGTACATATCACAACATTTTACTAATTTAACTAAAAACATTTTAATACTTATTAAAATAGAATATGCTTGTATGAAAATGGAATAACTAATTTTCTTTTAGGAATATTTATGAGAAAAAAATAAATTTAGCAACTTTTTTATCAGCACGTAAACTTTTTGGAGGGATTGACTTCTGCCTGACCTATGCCCAATGGCCCAAGCTCGGCTTACTTGCCGCACGCCGAGTGCGTACGAGATATAGCCTTAGCGTCGAAAAATCTCGGCGCGTCGGCCGTATAAATCGCGCGTCCCCGTAAAATTTTATTGCGATTACCACGGATTTGCTGTTTAATGTCACGGATTACTGTATCTCGCCTCTCGAAAATTATGAGCCTCCTTATTGGAAAATTACGATTTACAACCTTCCAACATTATACGTATACTTTATTTGTTCGTGCATAAAAAATTACAGTTAATAACTTTACGTTAGAGGTGTACACCAGATAAGCAGTTTGTATTCAATAGTATAGTAAATATGAACTAGAATAATAAAAAGCAGTACACATGTCAACGTGGTTCTTCCAAATTCCAAAAGCGGCTTTCCGACGAACAATAGAATAGGACTCGAAAAAGACAGCGGAGAGCAAAATATAGGGATTCTCCCATGCAGTCGCAATAGAGAGCGAAATTCGGAAGAGGGAAGGGGTTTTCCTACCTGGCTGCGTCCGTGACGCAAGCGGCGCCAGCGTTACCCCTTTTTTCCCATGAGCGAGTGAAAAAGGTGGCAGTTCTAGGCCGGGGCTCGCACGCAACGCATCGCACCATCAGGTAACGAAAGTGCTCGACGACGCCGGGGTAATCTGATTTCCGCGACCCTGTACTCGACTTCGACACTCGCGCGCCGCGTCGTCGCACCGACACAATTGGGGAAAAAACCAAAAAGTGGATTATTAGCCGCGAACCGAAGCCCGTGAAAGAGTTAAGCCGCGAGGGTTGAGTGCCATACTACTTTCAGTCAATGGAACGTTGTTACAGAACCTTTTTTTACCGTCTCGTCGTATTGGCGCAGCAGAGGCTGATATTTTTTTTCTTTTTCAAAAAAGTATAAATTTCCAAGTGCCTGTTTCATTTGCAGTGAAGAAAGGAAGCATAAAATATCAATTGAAAAGATTAGGAAAAGTCAATCAGCCATACTCCGGTAGAAAATAAAGCGTTCGGTTTTCAGAAAAAAGTGGCTCTTGTTGACGTAAATAAAGACATATAGCGCGGTCGGGCGTCGATTCTCTGGCCGGCTCCGGTTGAAATCGGTCCGCCATTTGCGCCGAATTGTCTCGATTTGGGGAAGGCTGCGAAGGCCGGGACTCGAATCGAAGCGGGGCTAGCGCGCGCGGACGGGGGGCGGGAGCAAAGCGAGGCTACACACCGAGGGGGTGGGTGGAGAGAAACTCTCCGTCCGTTTCGGGCAGGGGGTGGGGGTCAGGGGGAGTCGGTATTGGAATAAGCGAGGTCTGCGGGATAGTATCGATCTGGGGCTTTGATGTATTGTAGCCAAAGCGAAGGTCCACCCGCGGCAGGACCTCGAAATATGTTTTTTATGCGTGTTACGGCCGCCTGCGAATAAATGTACGACTTTTTGTATTTCAAGATGACGCCGTTTTCTGCGGCCGATCCCTCCTGCCCCGAGCCCGTCGTTATTTTATACGCTTTAGCAGTTTACTCGGGTGTCCTCGTGCAATAATTGTATACTGGGGAAGGTATTACCGTTATTGGAAATAACAGCCCCACCCACGGCTTTTTATTTTATGCCTCGCGCGGTATGCCCCATCCAATAGGGCTAATACAATACTTTAACCAATTTTTTTTCTTTGCTTCTCCTTATTATCCGTATTGCGGTATACATTTCAAAAAATTTCATTTCAAATATATCAAAGAAAGAGAAGAGTGAAAGTACACTTGTCGGATAATCATTAAAAATCCAAGCTCTTGAACAGATCGCAGGAAAAACTTGGTACAAAGCTGTCGTCTTCCGTGCGACTAGAGGCATATATGAATTTCGCGATCTGGCAGAGTGCGTTAAGGAGGCGCGGGGGCCAATAAAAGTCCATCTCCCGCGTCGGCTTTCCTCTTTTCCTCAAACTCCACTTGTGCATCGGGGCTCCGTCGACGTCATCAAGACGATGCGCGGAGTTAAGGCGCGCGCAAATGTGAAACAAAGGCGGAGACGCTCCATTTCTGGCTGAGGAGACGAGCGATTATTGCGCGTTGGAGAGCTTTGAATCGCGGAAAGGCAAAATTCGAAGTAAAAGAATTTACTATGCTCTACGTAAACTGATTTTTTATTTATCAAAAGAAAGAAATTTGCAGAAAGAAAGAGAATCTCATCAGCATACTTATTTTGGTTGTTTTCTACTCGAAAAATGCAAGCGAGTAGAAGAAAGCCGTTGGTATGCATAAAGTCGCGCGGGAGTTGGCGTAAATATAGGAAAAAGCGAGAATTAGGGAAGAGTATTGGATCGTAAAAGATGCGGAATCGCATCTGTTTCTCGGAGCCGGGGGAGGGAGAATGAGGTTGTCCGGGCGTCGAGGCGGGCGAGGGCGCGGAAAAACGAGGCAGGACATCACCCCCGTGGACAAACGGGAATATACGTCGGGGAGTCGGGGAGTCGGGGAGAGAAGACGTCCCTCCGGTCCTCGGTGAGCTCGGAGCTCGGCACGGGCTCGGCGCGCGCCTTCCTTTTTTTAAGCGGGCGAAACAGTTGCGACCACGAATCGATGGTAACTACGCGGACCGGACCCGTGTACAGTCCGCCCTGGAATGCCAGCTAACTTGAAACGGCTAACCGGGTTTGCGCGAGTTTCTTTGTTTTTCTTTTAAACGGCAAAAGTACAATTTAAATTTAAATTAAATTATAAAATAAGTTTGTATTGCGTTTTAAAAGACACTAAAATTTTTTTAAAAATATTCTCTAAAATTTGACTTTATAGCTTTTGTGCATTATTTTATAAAGGTTATTTTACTAATTAATAAAAAATAGGATTAAGTAAAGTTAATTTACAATTCAAGCTTGAAATAATTAAAACTGATGGTAAGTTACAGAAAGCAGTCTAAAAGAATCGGCGAACGTCCGTTGCCTCACAATGAGTAAAGCTCGCGTAAGAAACTCGGCTGCGCTTTCAAGGTTAGAGTGGGGAAGCGTCCGCGCACCTCGGCGTCGCTTTCTCGGCGGAGTGTACCGCGTTAGGATGCGCGGGGCACTCCGGTCTTTTGCATACATTTTGAAACGTGGTAGAGGCAAGCCGCCACCACCACTGGCACCACTACCACTGCCGTCGTCGCCGCCGCCCGGCGAATATGCCGGAGCGCCGCGTGCCGGCCGCCGGCTCGAAAAAATAAAGAGCCACGCGCGCCCGTGGCACGGGGGAAACAAAAATATCCCCGGAGCTTCCCTCCCGCTTCCGTCCGACATCGAGCGTGCAATTGCGTTACGCGTATTTTGATTTCCTCAATTGCTGGATTCGGCTGTGCAATGGACGATGTGTTTTTTTTTTTCGAGGTTCATACGCCTCCCCTTCGAGCTCATCCTTTACCAATCGATTATCGCCGCCTTTATTATTCTTACGCGTTTTTATTTAGTGCAGTAAACATTTTTTATTTATTGACTAATTTAATGCAGAAAATTGTTTATTAAATTAACTTTTACTTTTGCTTAGAGCTCGCTTGTAATTGGACATGAAAAGTACGACTGGTTCGGTAGGGTTGAAATTCTCGTGCTCAGTGACCGGACGGGTCATAAGCTGAACTGGAGTGTGGCCAATAACCAGTTTCAGGTCACTTTTTTAACTCGTTTCAAAGTTAACCGAGAAAGTTAAAGCTTCATTCGCGAACTCAACGCTAATGCGAAAAATTCATTTAGAACGATAAAACGATTATTTCGTAAAGAATCTTCGGAATCAATTTTCATTTGAGAAAAATAATTTTTCTTAGAGCTCCCGATGATTGAATAAAAAAAAAATATTCGAAAATTTCTTTTTTCCACAGCGCGACAGCGGATAAGTATAAAAATCCAAAGGAGTATGCAAGAGTGCAGGCAAGCAGGCATAACTCGCGAGCGTTGGGGAAAAAGGAGAGCGACAATAAAGTAAGTCCCCGGAATTCGGAAAGTAGAGGAAGACGAAGGAGAAGAGGCGACCCCGAACGAGGAGAAAAGCACCGGGAGCCCCGTTCGGTCTTTCGCGTGTCTGGCCCGGCACAATGGACGAAATATAGGCGAGGCGGGTGCGCGGGGGTGGCAGACTACATTCGCCAAGGGGGGATCGGCCAAGTCGGGGTTATACTCTCGCGCTATCGGAAAAATGTTATTTACGCGGGACGAGGAAAGAGAGAGAGAGCGGCGAGGTTCTGTCCTTATTTACATGCGGTAAGTCTCCTGCGGGACCAAATCCCGGACCACGAGCCCCGATAATTCTTCCTTTGATCCCGGTCCCTCCTGAGACTCGGCAGCTCCGTTCTCTCTCTTCGACTCTCGCGAACGAGCGAGCTGTACTCGGGCACAAGCTCGCCGCTACCAAGTCGCGAAAAATCAACGTCTCGGCCGGAAAATCGTCTTTCCACCAGGAATCATCTTATTTTTTTCATCTTTGTCGGCTTTATCCTGCCGGTATCATCGCTGCTTAATGCGTCGATCCTTGCTTGCCCGAATTTTCAGACGCGTATTTTCAAAAGATTAAGATGTATCGCGCGCTGTGTACATTGAGAATGTAGGGAAATTTGATAACGGATGTTTTATAAATGCTTTTCATGAATCGGCGGGCGGTGTAATACAAGGGAAGAAAAGTTGGAAGAAGTATCCCAGCAGCTCGATATAACAAGAGGAGCGAAGTCGGCGTAAATTTAGCCAAACAAACTTTTCATTTCGACTAGTTTTTGCGGCTTCTGCGCGAGACGTCTTTAAATCTCATCTCGGATCTGCGTTTGGCAAAGTTTCAAGACCCCATCTGCTTTAGTAAGAGCGCGAAATCTAAGGAAAAGGAGAAAGTGGGAGGGAGAGCGGGGGAGAGCGGGAGAGAGAGGCCGATATCATCTTGTGCAAACTCGCGCAGGGTCACCGCGGAGCTTCTCGAAGCCGCTTATAGGGTGTTTCGTTATTGTTTCGGCCTTGTTTGCCACCCGGAATTACGTCGCGGGGATACCTACACTCCCCAGTTTACTTCTGTCGGGCTATCCGATGAGGCAGCTCTTTTACAAATTTCTTTATAAAATCCCCCAGCCCCTGTATCAATTTTCAAAAGTCCCGCGACTGCCATTAGTCCGCCGGTAGTGGAACAAAGGAGAAGGGGTGAGCGCGTCGCGTTTTGATGGAGAAAAAGCAAAAGGAAGACGAATTAGGCGGGAGCCGAGGGCAAGATAAACTCGAGGAAGTACACATAAATAAGCGTCGGCTTTCGGGGCTGGTCGAGTAGGGTAGGGCAATCGCGGCGCCTCAGCCTGCGGGGGCCCTCGGCGCTCGGCCTGAAATTGAAAGATGAGGAATTCGCGAGCCACCCGTTGGGTGATCCCTCTTCGGTTAGTTAGCGGCGGCCCTCGGATCTCCTCGGGCTAAGCTCCCTCGCTGTCGGTGTCACTCTCTATCCCCCGTCGTTCTCGGCGGCCGCGCGCCCGCCGAGAAAGACGGGATTCGACCAATGGGCTGACCGGTCAGCGGGAAGCGGCGGTGGGGGCCGGCACGCGGCCATTGGTCAGCCGGCCGCCCGTATTGAGCGAGGCCGCAACTACTACCGCAGAAAAAAGAAAGCCGCCCCGGGCTCGCTCTTATTCTGCAACCCCTCGCTCGGCCTCGTTTATAAGCGAGCCTCTCCCTCGGAGCTTCCCCCTCTCCCGGCGAAGGTGGAAAAATAAACGTGGAATTATTACGCGAACTGCCAGGCTTGATAAGCTCGTCGCGGGAAATTGCTCTCTCTTTTATTACGCCCTTTACTCATTACTTCGCGACTATTCACGACTCACTTTATTGTCGGTTAATCGACGGCTCCGTCGCGCCTAATGCACCTTTTGCAATTTATTATTGGTCGGTAATTCGGTCGACTCTACAACTTTAACTCGCGCGTAAACATTTTTTTTAACGGATAAGAGAGTTATCATCGGATTGCAAAAAAGAGAGCGCGAGCTGGAGGGCTGACGTTTATTTGACACTCGTCAGCGTTAAAGCGCGACAAGATTGAAAATTGAAGCGCGAGCGAGAAATAAGGGACGGATATAGCGGGGGGAGGCGAGCGAGGGCGAGTTAGCGCAAGGTTGTAATTTTAGCATCGAGACCCGAAGTACGTCCAACCTGTCCAAGTCTAAAGGCTATTTGCATAGGCGATATTATACCCGCGTCTCTCTCGCTCGCTCGGCGGGCTTGTCCCGGCTCCTCCTCCCCGTCACATCTTTCGCTGGCCTCCGCTTTGTGCCCCGCGCTCTCGCTCTCGCCGGCGCTCGCCCGCTCGCCGTCTCGCTCGGCTCGAGGTCGTCTTGGGGGATCTCCCGGAATTGGATTAGTAGTGGTTCACCCCGGGAGTAAGACTTGGACTATACTCAATTTGAACTAAGATCGCACGCTGGAATGGGCAAATTGCCAAATCAGTTTTACGTGATCACCTATTCAGAAAGTTAGCCCGGACGATCGAACCCGACGGATATTTCACTTTTCCATTTGCCCGCGGGGATCGCACCCCCATTCACGCCTCGCGACGCGTGTTAGCCTCGCCTAAGGTCCGGCGATTTCCCCGCTTCGTTCCTCGGCTGCCGGCTCGCGCCTGCCTCTCCCAGGTGCCCAACGTAAATTGGCACAATGGAAAATCTGCATCAATGGAGCATTTATTACAACGACGACGACGAATATTTATTTACGTCAACGACGCGCCCGAGGTGATCCATTGTAGGCTCGTCGGTTATTCGAAGGAACAGAAGCGCAACAATGAGACGCTTCTGACTGAAAAAGTAGCGCGAACGAGGCCAGTCGACGTACGCGTGCGTAAGCGCTGGCTCTGGTAGGAGACGCGGGGCACGTGCGTGAAATGCAAGCGCCTCCCATCCCGAAGGAAAACTTGCACTCCCTGACCATCCGGTAGCCCGATCGATTCGACAGCCCCGAAAGCGGCGTCTCTCCCTCATCAGCTTGCAGGGGACATCCAGCGTAAAATGGCGATGGCTCGCCGTGCACGCGGATTACCGGAGAAAAAGCGTAAAAAATGCAGAGCCGCGCAGCTATCGCAGTTAATTTGGGCAAATGGGGCCGCGTCGGGCTGCGCTCGCCCGGCCTTCCCCCTATTTGGCCGAGGCTCCGCGACCCTCGAACGATCTCCCGGAGTCTAATAAAAAGCACCGTCCGGGGTTAGGGAAACCTGGCCGAAGGATGGAGAGGAGAGAAGGAGCGGGAGGGAGCGCGGGCCGGGGTCAGAAGTCCATTCGGAAAATGGAGGGAGCCGCCGGCTCGTCGCTCGTCCAACTAAATCTACCCCGATAACGCGCTCCTATTGTCCGCCGGGCCCCCGCCTCCGCCGGCCGCCGGCCGCCGTTCCCGCCGCCCCGCGCCGCTGTCGCTCGGCGGTCATCGACGTCGGCGTCGCGGGCGTCGACGAGTCGAGCGCCGCGCGCCGCTGGGCTCTTTTTCGAATTTCGCGGATTTTCGCGCGAGCGCCCCGCCGGACTAAACTTCTGCCGTCCGTTAGCCGAAGACGTATGGAGCAGAAAGGGGGAAGCAGGGAGGGAAGAGACAGCCCGCGCTGGCCAGGGTTCGACTTCCGACTTTCCCGGCGGAAAACATTGAGTCCGAGGGTGGCGGTGCGCGCACACGAACCCACCCCCGGCTTTAAACCTTCCTCCTTTTCCAGGCCTTCCTTCGCTCCTAGCAGCCGGAGACGCTATAAATTTTATCCCCAGGCTTCTCTCCTCTCTTCGCCGTCCTCTTCCTTATACTCCCGCGGAGTCTCTATCTCTGTCCTCGCAGTCTCTCTTTTTCGATATACACCCCAGCGAGGGAGAGCAGCGCGCTCGATGTTTCTTTGTGTACGCGACTCTTGCTCCTTCTCTCTCCATTGAGCTAATTTTATGGGTGCGTTCTTTGCCGTTTTTTTCGACGAGGTATAGCTGGCGCGCTTTACCCAAGACCAGCCCTGCGACTTCTGCGAAGGGTTGGAATTGCCTTTTCTAGCCAATGGTCAATTGCGAATTATAAATGAACTTCGTTTAATTGGCAATTACTTATTCTTAGAAAGAAGAGCGACTTGTCAACGTGCAAGTTGTTCAGTTGTATAAAGCTTTTAACTTCTCTAAATTTAAAAATGACGGTTTATTGAACATTGATAAATGACACACTTGCTTTTACAAGATTTATCTCATCAAAAAACAAGCTTTACCGAACGCTCACGTAATTCATGTTACAAAGTTATGGCGTTAGTTCACTCCCGAATATCGATAAAAGCGCTTCTATATTCAGTAGCACCGCAAATTTCTTGAGCAGACGGCTCTCTGCATTATTCGAGTGTCCTACGTCGGCGGCATCATTGTCGACGCTTCGCACTTAAACTGATTTTTAATAAAATAATAAAATGAAGCATATTTTTAGCATTTTGCACTTTTCTAACGAACGTCGCAAAGTTCTTTTACTCATGTGTTTGTGATATTATGAGGACATACGAAAATTTTTTTTGTTAAGCGTTACACTAAAACAGTGGATCAAGCAAATATTGGTCTCGTCGCAACCTTTTTCCAAGCTCGATCAGCCTTCAGCGCAACAATTTTACGCTCAAACGGCAGTGCGTCGAGCAAAAAAGAGAGCATCCCGGCATCAGGCTCCTCTTCCGGACGGGAAATTCCCGCGGACCACGCGGCCAAAACGAATCTTACACAGAATTTAACACGGCCCCCCTTTTTCGTCGCCACCGCAGAAATCCGATTTTCTCATACATACGTGGGCGGGTCCACGCCGCTGTGATTTCGCATTTCCTTCCCCGATTGATCCCGCGATGATGCGTGTACTGATTACATTTTGGCGCGATGGCGTCTTACCCTATGCCCACCATCCATTGCTCTATAGCTCTCGAAATTTAAATCGAAATTCAAAACGGCCTTTCCATTTCCATTTCCGCAAATCTCAAAATACTCCCTGTTTTTTAAGCTCAAATGAAACCGACGATTGCGTTGATATCATTTTACGGGGAATATTTTTCAAATAGTGTAGTATAAATTGGCTCGCCACTATGTTGTTGAAACATTTAAAAAATGTAAAGGAAAAACACTGTAGACAAAAGTACTCGGCGCGCGAAAGCAAAACTTGAATCCATAAAAGTCTGCGGCGTGCAAACTCGCCAAGACATCGGGTGTGTCGTACGTAGCTGCTAGCTCTGGCGCAAGCCGGGAGGGAGGACAAAGATATTCCTCGCGGTTCGTTAATAAAAGAGGAAAGATGAACTTTCCTTTCACGGCACGTCGACATACGCGAACGAGCGCCGGGAAAAAGGAAGATTCTCCAGGCGCGTTTTCCGCGCGAACGAGCCCTATATCGGAAAGACATAAACGCCCGGAATCCCGGCCGTAAATTAGGATCCGACAAAATGCCGGACTACTGCTCCAGCATTCCTTTTTCGCCCCGTTTCTGTAATACCATACACGCGCGAGATTATGTATAGCTGTGCGGCCGGGGAGGGGGCTAGTCGACGCGTATCGCGAAACGAGCGCGCGGCAACTTCGTGACCGTTCCCCCACGGCGCTCCGGATCTTCCTTTTTACGTTGCCGAAACTTTTTGCGCCCTTCCTGCGGTATCCGAACTGCGCGCAATTTTACTGGAACAATTTTATTTTTCACAATCCTGCATTTTCGTTGCATTTTCACTATTTCACATCTTATAAAATTAACGGTTAATAATCGAATAATACGACGCGTTTATACTTTTTCACTTGAAGTAACAAGAAAAATTAAAAAGGATTTTTCCTGTCGGTGAAATTAGCTTCACTCGGTAACTATCATCTGATTCTTCGAAAGCAAAACTTTTTATAGATGTAGATAAGGCTAAAAGAAGCGAATATAAAAATTGGCGCAGTAAAAAATAAAAATTCTCCCGGATCTGCGAAACTAAAGCCTTTGGCGAATCCAGTGGAATAAGGCGCCATTAAAAGAGTTAAGAACCTTTACGATCGGGCCGCAGAGGGACGCATAGGTACGACTGCGCGCGCGTGTGTGGGTAACGAGGGTGGCACGATTTCAAGAATGCGGAGCACGTCCTCAACCAATGCCGGCAGCCAGGCAGTAAAACAAATACCTCTTCTCCGTCTCTAGCCGGCATCCCGCCTTTTCTCTCGTCCTCGCGACATGTCCCGCGCGCTGTAATACAACTCGGCCGTCATTTCGGCCCTCCTCGCCCCGTCCCTCGCGGACCGTCTCTATACGCGGGCTGCGCGCTCCCGAGGTCCCTTTCATGGCTCTGTTTCTGCACCTCTGCGCTCTGTAAAAATGGATGGCGAGTTGGCGGAATGTCGGAGCAACGCGGACTGCGAATCATCGTGAAATCGTTAATGCTATTTTTAACTATCTCTAAGGTAGATCACGTACTCTTTTCTAGTACGAATCAATTTCAATTTGAAAACTGTTTCTACGCACAGGTGCAGAGTTTTAAGGGTTGTTTCTAGGGATTAATCACGTACGAGAAATACACCGCAGCTAAAAGGGACTCCAGAAACATTAAAAAAAGTCGGGTTCACAATTAACCGACGGACTACTCGGTAGGACGCAATTGTCGTCCTTTGTGAAAAAAATGTCCTCCGCACGCAATGGCCAGACGACGAATGACAGACGGCTGAAAGAAGTGGCCAATGTGGGTTGGATTCGGCGTCTCGCGTGACACGCACGTCAGCCTCCTTTGTTTTTCACATCCCTTTGATCGAGTGTTTGAACTCTCCTTTGTGCCTTGCCTCCTTACGTTTACAGCCGTCTCCTCTCTTTTCGCCTTGCTTTTTTCTCTACTATGAGACTTCTCTCTCTCTCCCTCCATCGCTCTTTATCTAGCTCGATTTTTAATTTATCACGGTTCATAGCTTTCTCGAAAAACCGGCCGAAAGCAAAGGATACGTTTATCGTTTAAACACGATTTTTTATGAAAATTTTAAATAAGTTTTTATTGAAAATATTTTTTAAGATTGAAAAATAAAAAAGCAAAAAAATCCTACCGCCACACTTCAAGAACAAGTGTATACGTCCACTAAGTATACACCTAGCATCTCTGCGACACCTGCAGTAAGTGATCTAGTTTTCACCTCCGGCAGGCGACAATGGACCAGTTTTCACCTGATCTGGAGCGTGCGGTCGCTTTGTCGAGTGGATGCAAAGAGACGAGCCGGAGAATCACGCGCCGCGGCAAACAAGATGCGTAGACAGAAAGAGCAAGAGGGGGTCAGCGAAACAGGGATTCCGATACGGGACAGTCGGGAGCTGCTCCTCTCCGGGGCGCAGCAGCCAGAAACCTGTCGAAGCGCCTGGCTCGCGTGCCTCCGAGAAGAAAAACTGGTCCACGCTCGCGCGCGCGCCCGAGGGGGATGCTGTCGGCCGCACGCGACAATGACCGCTGTCCAGTTTTGACGCCGGGGGCTGGTTTGGGCGCAGCCGCAAAATTACGGCATCCACGCCGGCTCGCGATCATCTCCGGATAAAGGGAGGATGCCGCGACTCCCCTCCGATGCGGCTTCTGTGTTTACATTAACGTCAACTCCTCAATGGAGCTAATCGTTTTGTTTTGATGGCGCAACTGAGCGCGGAAGAAAAACGACTGGACTGGCTTTGAGCTCAGCGAGGCGCGAAAGCGCCTCATTACGGTTTGTGGCCAATTTAAATTTCATTTTTAGACGGAAAACATTTAGAAAAATGTATTTTTACTCTTAGCATGAAATACACCAACAATTTATTTTACATAAATGTTATTAAATGTTCATTTGTTTCAATAAAATACGTTTAAAATTGTTTATAAAAGTTCCTTTAATGTTTTACATGCTTTGCAATTATACTTTATATAATTATATTTATAAATTTTATTCTTTCATATTAAATTTCAAATAAATTGCATTAATCGACAATTACAATTCAATTTTTAATTCAAAATGAGATAGCGTTAACATATTTATTATTTTGATTTAATTCTTAAAAGCATCCCTCTTCTGGACAGTTCCAGAAATCAGTATCCGATGGACAAATGGTACAGAGTGTCGATAATGAAGAAAATCTATGTTCTTAACTTCTTGCACAGTAGATATCTACTATGCAAGCAGCAGCAAACTCTGCTGCAACGTCAAAAGATAAACTAGTTTGCAGATATTACCAATGATATTTTCTTTACGAATTAAAGTTTGTCTTTTTAATTAAAATTTCTTAAAATCACTAACTTTGAAAAATTAAAAAAGTAAGTATCACGCAAATGAAGTTAAAATTATTTAAATTTACTTAAAATCAAATACCAACTAAAAATCCGAAAAATTTCAAAGGACTTTATAATAATTATTCATAATAATTCATAGTCATTTTATTTTTAAATAGTTACAAGGTAAAGATCATACAGGCTTTTTTTTAATGTTCTATTTTGGATTCTGAACCTATAAACTAAAAGAAACTTTTTTAGCATTATAAAGCTTCTTTCTTAAAAAAATGAAGCAATCTTATATATATTTATAAATCTTTTATTGTTTTCTTCATTGGCACAATTGTATTTTTTTTATTACATACGCTTATGTAGAAGCGCAGCAAATTTTCTGAGGAATGTAAAAAATAAATCGATAGCCGTAAAGGCAAATAGGATAGCGGAAATGTAATAGAGGACAGATGGCACACCATAGGCATCTTAAATTAATAACGCAATCAAGTATCACCGACTCGAAGTATATATTGAGCGCGATTGGGCGTGTGGTAACACCTCAGTCCGATGAAGAGAGATGAGCGCACGTTTTTGTGACAAGAGCTGCTTCACCACTTGCTGTGCCAACCGTGACTGCCATGCCAGCCGTGTCCGTAAGATAGAGGCCAACCATAGGACCAGCCGTGCAGTCCGTGGCCGCTCCAACCGTGTCCCGACCAGCCGTGACTGTATCTTCAATAAAAGAAATAAAATCCTGCATTATTACGATTGCACCTGCTTATCCAATTCATTTTCTTTTTATATAAGATTTTTAGTTATAGTTACGATTCTTCAATTATATAAAATCTCAATAAGCTTTTCTTTCATATTAAAAACTATCGTGCAATCAGCGTTGCCTTTGATGCAACTTGATATTAAATCAGCAAGCATTCAGAAAATTAATACCCTTACCTTTAGAAAGTTCCCTGTCGATTTTTATAATTCTATTCATTTGGTTTATGATAAATAAATTTTTATTTTTATTCTAATTTTATATTTAATCAAATATTGCGGATACTTACATTGGCAAACCAATGCTAATATGCGATACGTGCCCTATGCTGTGCCCTAATCCATGCCCTAACCCATGCCCTAGCCCATGCCCTAACCCATGCCCGTGCCCATAAGATGGCCATGCCCATGGGCTCCAACCGTAGCTTCTCTTATCAACTTTTTTATCCTCCACTGCATCATCAGCCGCTTGCGATTCTGGAACAATTTCCTGTATTCGGCCCTCGTCAAATGCTTCCGCAGGTTTTTGTAAGACGGCAGCTTGACTTACAGCCAAACCGACGAATGAAAGCAAAAGCTGTAATTTATTTCAACACTGTTTTAATAAACCTATTAAAATATATACATTTTTTAACAAATTCGCATCTTACCAAAAGTTTCATTTTTCTACGGTTCACTAAGTTTAACGCGGTCTAACCGACTGATACACTTAAGCAGCAGCCAGCGCACTTTTATACTTAAATTCTTCATGCAACTCGTTTCTATCGTTATGGTGAATTCCTGGTCCACCGGTATGGTGTCCCGCAGTCGACTCTAGCTTGACCACTCCCATCGGTAGAATTGCAAAATACTTATACCTGCTCAATCAAGCTCTTACGCATCCGTAACGTCTTGTTATCCCGCAAACGCTGTTACTACTGGTTCGTGTATCGGTCCCATGAGAAAAAATGTAAATACAGGAAAAAGAATAATCGATTGCCGTCCGGTCATTACGCGTAGATACCGAGAATGCCTCTAATCTCTAGCGCTCTGGATGAAAGGGAGCCCGATCCCGAGAAAAACGGGAAGAGTTGTGCGATTGCAATGGGTGAAACGAGTGCGGTAACAAGTGGATCGCGGAAAATGGATCGGTGACTCGACGAACCGGCCCTATTATGAACAGGATACTTGCGCTGGTATTGTTGTTCTCACAGTTACGGTCGTTATTTAGAAAAATCTTCTGCTGCCTAGGTATGAAACGCAGAAATTTGTGACAATGAGTCCAGCATTTTGCAACGTCATCCTTCTTTCTTTTCGAGGACTGTCCATTCTTCGTTTTGCAACGAGCATTTCCTGACTTTCTCATAAAGTAAAAGAAGCGAACACGGAAGTCGGAATTTATCGATCTGTCACTGGCTACTATTACGCGATTCCCACCGTCGCCCGTATCAAATTTAATTATCATTAGCAGACGTATTACCTTACCTCGACGGTTTAGCCTTCTTCATATTGTATGCAAATGCATACGGTGGAAATTTTTTACTTTCATCTTAACTTTTAACGCTAAACTCAATTGTCTTGTAAAAAAGTGAGTAGAAAGTTAAGTTAGGAGTTGAATACCGTCAAAAAAATTAAAGTCGTTACCTATGAAAGTTTTTGCCTTTTACGTTTAAAGCTCATTTAGTTACTTGAAAATCATTTAGAAGCCGGCTTCGGCGAAAAATCGTTATAAAATATCTCAACCTCCTGACTAAAATCTCGCTAAAAAGTAGTCTTAATTAGCTTCTTAACGGTCACTTTTGCACTAAAAATGTTTCTATACAATGTACCGTAAATGGGGTTTAAATGAACAGCCTAATTGACAAAACAAGTCCGTAAGCAAGATTAGTTCGCAATATTAGGAATAATCTTACGAAATTTCAATAAAATGACTCAAGATTTTTCTCGTAGAACTAAATACTATTCAGTCAGGAACCGTGTTGTTTAAAAAGAAACCGGATCTTTAAATAAGTCCCTCTATTTGGAGATTTTTATTGGCTAATAAAAGATAATCAAGGCAAAAACCTATAACCATTTTCTTAAACGAAAGACCTGACAGTGCATTTTTTACATTGCAAAAGTGAGATTATCTTACAACAGTATAAGTTTAGTAAACATTTAGCAATTCTTGGAAGGATCAAGCACAGGGGACGTTGCAAGAGATTTCACTAAAGATAGAAACTCGCATTGAATCACTTGTAACTATCAGTACGTTTATGAACTATTTTAAAAATGTAGTTAAATTGTAATTCCATAATATCGCAGTTGTTTTTCAGCATAGTAAAGCCCCAATAAAATCTGTCATTACTTTGATTGAACCGTAAAAAAGTTTGAGCAAAAATCAGTCGATTTTACGATAGCAACGAGAACGGATAGATTGCGAAATTTGTCGGTGCTCAAAACAATACTGTCCTCTTAGCTTTATCGATGAAACTGAAAGTCGCTGGGCGCCGATAGATCTACATAGTACTGTCGCCCGGAATTTATACAATGGCAAAAAAGGTACTCGCAAAAGTCCGAACATTCCAGCAATTCTGCATAAGCGAGCCGGGCTGAATAAGCTGAATTTCGCTAGTCCTCGGCGCGAGCGGCGATTTCCTTTTTCGCCCGATCGGCCCGGTCGGCCCGATCCGTTTTTTCCCCCTGTCCTCTCCGCGAGAACGAAATGCGCCGGCGGCTTTCTCCCCGACGCGCGGCTGGTTCGCTTCGCCACACTGTCGTAAGGGAATCCCGCTGCCGGGCAAAATGCATCTCGGCCCGATATCGACGGGAGCGATTGGGTAAAACCGGCCTGATTCTTCTTGCGGCCCTCCCCACTTCCATTTCCTGGCCGGCCTGGAAGGTTAGCCTCGCGGCGGGACCATCTCAGGCGGAAAATTGAAAGCGGAATGTCATCGCTCAGTTTGCAACAACCGCATGCGAATGCCACGCTTCGCGCTCGATCGCCGCGACGAGCGATGCCTACTCTCTCACTCTCTTTCGCCGTAAGACCGATAGCCGCAGCCTGATTTACCTTGTAACTGCCTTTAATTACGCGAGTCGTTGTCAGGAGCCTCCCGCTGCATCGACACTTATACCTGCTTCTGTACGAAGCTTTTTTACCCTCGGCACCTTCTTCTGTATGCATGCAACAGTCGCTCGCATTTAAATTCAATAAGAAACTGGAGATAAGTTGTAAAACAGCGGAAAGTGGCCTCTTTATACTTTCTTCTCATTCTCGTAATAAACTAGTGCAAAAAGAATATCTTTTATTACAGCGATTGGTCTTGCTTTTACTGCTTTATTATTAGGATACGTTAATTATTCGTTAATATAATAATACCTTGAAAGGAATGCAATTTACGTAACAATATTTAAAACATTTAAATGAGAGAACATGTCCTGTTACAATAGCGTGATAAAAAGCGTGCTGCATTTAAATTTCTCCTGGAGAATATGGTCTCGAACATACGGTTGCAATCGGTGTCTTACCAAACGATACGCGAGGCAAAAAGTTCGATATCGATATCGATGAGCAACAACTAAAATTTTCCGAAGCGATTACGCTAAATAACTTTGGCAACGAATCACAGCAACGAGTCTACTTTCTTAAGCTCATTCGCATCTTAATCAATGAGTTGTCCCTGCAGGAGAAACCGTACCTCCGCACTAAAAATCAGCCATGGCCAATTTTCTCACGAAAGCGCTCGTGTGTCCGATATTGCGCAGGGAGCCAGCTTTTCTGGGTCGCCTAGGAAGCCGGTACTGCTCGGGGCGCTTTTTTTACCTCGGCTTCGGCCCGACATTTCGCTGGCCTAATACGTTCGCCACGCACAGCGGATAATTTCAGTTTAACGACCGAGCAGATAATTAAAGAACGCAAAATTTTTCGTCGCGGGGCAGGAGAGCGGGCCGCCGCCGAGTCAGTTTTTGCCGCGGCGGCTCGGCTGCGCGGGGGACCGCGGTGCCGCTTCACTTGGCTCTAATCAACAGGTGGACCCGTGCAATTGAAGAGAAACTCTCCGAGCGCCTTTCCGATATTATGCAAAATCCGCCCCACTCGGCCTGTCCATTGTTTAACGGCCTTTGACGAACCACTCGCCACTCGGGACAGTTTGCCCGCGGAACTCGCACCCGACTGACGCTTTACTCCGCCAAACATCATTGTTTTTACGCGTGCAATTTTTTTGTACACGATCATTATTGTTTTTTTTTTATAAGTGCTACAAATTTTACTGATTGAAAACATCCAGTGCCAATTACATTGATATTAATTTTTTCTTTACTTCGCGTACATTAACGAATCCGAGTGACTTGTAACAAGAAAATTTTTAAGAAACAGCATGAGGTGCTAGCATGGATGGGCATTAAATATGAACAACAATGTAAAGTTTGTATACATAATAGTCGGGTAGACTTTACACTCAGCAATGAGAGTTCTATTAGTGGTGAGCATCGCTCTTGTACTCGCCGGCAGCAATGCATTAGACGGCGAGAACAACGAGACGCTGGCTCGCGCGAACACTGACGGTAGCCCTAGCGAAGCCGACGACAAGATGATTCGACGCGTCGAGGAGCAGATGCTGACGTTGAATAAGTCCAACGACGCGTTCCGCAACAAGCGCGCCCTTGGCATTCTCCTGCAAGGTTTCATGGAAGCACTGGGCTACACAGTCTCACCCATACAACTGGGTTCGCTGCCCATCGGCCCGGCAGCAGCAGCTCCGGGGATGGCGGCGCCCCAGATGCCTCCCCCCGCGCAGCCGATGAACCTGCAGCAGGGAGGCCCAATGCCGCCGCCGCAGGGAAACCCTATACCCGCGCCACCCCCGGCTAACGCCACCCCGGCCGCTGCCGCCTCGACTCCGCCGCGGCAGCGAGAAACGCTTCGGTTCACCGGCGTCTTGAACTTCGGCAACAACTCGAACGCGACGAATCTCATAGACCACCTGTCGCAGTACGAGCGCATCTTCCACGGAGGCGGTACTCCCCAACCTCCTGCCGCCCCTGCCCCCAGCGTGGATCCTCGCTCGCTGCCCCCGCTGCCGGAGCCGCTGTTCGTCAAGATCCCGCTGCCTATCGTTCCCAACCTGCCGCCGCCCCAACCACCGTCGCCCATGCCTGTGCAAAATGCTTATCACGACGCTTATCAGCAGCAGAACCACGAAGAGGAGTTCAAGGGCAGCGAGGACGACGAGGGCCAGAAGGGCAACCTGGAGGAGGAGGACGACGAAGGCCACCACCTCGAAGAGTACGAGCACAGCCACGAGGAGTTCAGCGAGCCCGAGGACGAAGAGGAGGAGCTGGAGGAGGGCCACGAAAAGCACCACGAAGCGCACCACGAAGCGCACCACGAAGAGCCGAAGGAACGCAAATACGAAACGGCCGTGAGCCACGAGAAGCCGCCCGAGAAAAATCGAGAGACCCATTACAAGAAGAACCAGCACGTCGTCAACTACAGCGTGGAGAACAAGGAGATCCGCGATCCCAGCGAGGTGTCGGAGGAGGTGCCGGTCGACGGAAGCAAGTACGGCCACACGATGTACGTGGGTGAGCCGGACTGGAAGCAGCAGCACGAGGAGCACGCCTACCGGCTTGCGGCCGAGCAG
This sequence comes from Eurytoma adleriae, assembly GCA_900480045.1. Taxonomy (NCBI): domain Eukaryota; kingdom Metazoa; phylum Arthropoda; class Insecta; order Hymenoptera; family Eurytomidae; genus Eurytoma; species Eurytoma adleriae. The sequence continues at coordinate 51,615 of UXGC01000576.1, read as the reverse complement.
GAGGCTCGCGCCGAAGCTCTGGCCGAGGAGAACGCGGAGCGCGAGCGCAGCCACAGCGCCGAGCTCGAGGCCAGCGCCGAGCAACACCGAGATCGCGAGAAGGAGATCAGCGAGAACAACGAGAAGCATGCAGCTAGGTACGAAGCCACTTCCCGAGAGCACCCCAACCCGTACTACGACGACGTCAAGGAAAAATACAATAACGCCGCTGAGCAGGAGGACTACGAGGAGGAGACCGAGACCCGACACCGAGAGACCCCCACCGATGCACCTCTTGCGTAAGTGACCATTTAACTCCAATGAGCACAAAGAAACTTTAAAAGAGGTAAACTCAACTTCCTTTTTTGCATTCAGACAAAAAGTGGGAGTGACGGAAGCACCAGCGGCGCGAAGGTACGAGGAAAAAGTAAGCAAGAGCGATAGCCGAGAGAATTTCCAGGAAGACAAGAGTGATCGGCCTCACCCAACCCTGCCCATCAGCTACGATCGCGAGGGCTCGGCGCAGCATCAACCTCTGCGCGATAGCTACGGAGAAAGTTTGGAGAAACCCGGAGGTAAGGTCGACGATCGCGTCGCCGACTTCATCACGATGTTCAAAAATCCCCAAACCGGGGTGTACGACCCCAGCACCCTCCAGCACTACGATAAAGCGCGCATGCCCTACGATCGACTCGACTTGGCGAGCGGCTTCAAAAAGATCCAGCAGGAGTACGGCCGTCCGGAGAGCAAGTACGAGGAGTACGAAATAAATGACGAGGACGACAATGGCTCTGGTGGCGACGGCAACAAAGCGCAACACCGCGAGGGATCGGATGACTCCGGGGAGCGCGAGCAGCATTCGAAAGAAGCCCTAACCGACGGGCCTCACACGACCGAATGCAACTGCAATCCGCGGAAGAACGACGCCCACTCGGAGGAAGCTAAGATTCCGGAGAAGCCGGCGACTGCGCGACTGCCTACTGCATCGCCAACGCCCCTGGCCATTCTGGACTACGGGCCGTATTACTCGACGGTGAGGCACCTGTACGAGCCGTCGAACGACCAGGGCATCATCGCCCGCCTGACGTCGTACGGTCCTCCGACCACCGGGAGATACGACGCTGCGCCAACGGTGCTCGCGCTGCCGGAGAAACTCACCGCCCAGAGTCTTATCCAGCAGAGCGAGACCAAGGAAATCACCGCCTGGCCGGCGCCCTTCGACTACGTCTTCGACAATTCCGACCACAGAAGCGTCGTTTTGAAGAGCACACCGACGCGCCAGACACCCTTGCCACTTGCCAAGCCTACTTGCTACCACGAGGCGCACACCTTACCTCCTGGGAAGCACGCCGACAGGGTGCACATGCTGATCCGGGAACACGAAAGGGACAGCGCTTTCAGTACGGGAAACACTAAGAAGCGAAAGCGACGACCTCAAAGTTCTAGAGATCGGAAAACAGAACAAGTTGGGCAGCACTCCAATAACAAAGTCAGGTAATTCCTTTTTTCGCCATTTAAAATTATTTACTCTCTAAAAGGTGGAAAAAAGAACTAATTAGTTTTTCTTCAATTTCTTCCAGTTATCGTGAAGCTGTACAAACAACGCAGGCAAGCGCCCCGAAACAGCGCAAAACTCCTCAGACTACTTTGAGGTCAGAGTCCTGGACAGAAAAAATGAGGGCACCGACGGTGCCGTCAAATGTTTTAGAGCCTCCGACAGCACCACCGTATAGAACAAGTCACAGAACAACAAAGAGCTCTGCAGAGAAAGTGAAAAGCTCTAGGCAGCCGAAGGGAAATCGACAAACATCCAGACCGCAAACGACTGCGAAGAAAAAGCACGGCAATTTTTCAGCCACTCCATTAGCAGGAGGAGATCCTAAAGAAGAGAGGTCAAATTACGTTGAGAAAGATGGTATTTTGATCATACCAGAACCTACGCCATATTACTACAACGAGAAGATCGAGGAATTCACTGACGAGCCTCAAAGCGACACGGAAAAAGTAAAGATCAAGGAATTCAGAAATCGAATAGCTTCCGTAAAGGTATCGCAGTTGAATCAGCTTCACCCCGATAGTTCCATGCAAATCTTCAAATATTCAAGAAATCTATGAAGATATCCACCACATTTGTTACTATATTAATATTTAAGCGTATACTGTAAACAAGACTTCATTCAATTCGCCCACATCTTATTTAGGCATTTTTTGTTTTTAGATTAAGTAAGCATGATATCCATTTCATCATGGTGAACATGTCAGCTAGTCGAATGACTCGATTTGAAACAAACTTAAAGACTTATATTGTCATAAAAATGCATTTAAAATTGTTAAGAAATTGTTATACTTGATTTGTAAGGCTTGAATAAAAAACTTATTAAAAATAAACTTGACTGTTTTAATATACATCTTATTTTTATTTTAAATTTATTAGTAAATATAGTAATTATTATGTTTTTACTTTGTTCTGATTATTGTATTTAAATTTTCCGCCTAGATAAAAGCTGACCTCCTGTGGTCGTAAATATAGGTATAGGTGCTTAACCTCGAATGGTAACTGCAATTAGATGCATTTTAGTAATATTAACAGTATTACATCATTTTATGAACTATAAAAATAAATAAACTTGAAATGACTGCAAATCTAAAATTGTAATATTGATTTAAAAGTCAATGTTATAAATATACATATTTTCCAGAAATCTGCATTATCGACTGTAACAAAATGTAGGAATCTAGATTATTACAACGGTCGACGGAGTCGACGGAGACACGGCCGGAGTAAGTCTATCACTTCATGTCTTTATCCACATTTCTAAACAATACGCGTCAGTAGCCTTGTCGAAAAGCGATTAAAACCGTTATTTCGATTGAATCTTTTTAAAAATCAAAAGTACATACATCTCTGAATTAACATGGAGTGTGACGAAATAGAAGGTGAAATGGTTAGTTTTCTAAAAAATTTGGGAGTCGGTCGACGTCCAATAAATGATCCTTTACTTGAAAATTCTCATAATACTTGCAAAGTTTTTGAAAGAAGAGGCGTTATTATCGAAGATGAAGAAGAGCTTTGCCACAATGTGTAATTATTTAATGTTTTAGAAAAGTTTAAATTTTGATCTAACCTAAAAATTACAAATTTATTTTCATTTTCAGCATGAAAGAGTTTCGATGTCATGCTTGTGAAGCAAGATTCAAAAGTCTACTTGACTTTGAATTGCACTATCACACTACTCATCATTTTGTATGTGCTCAATGCAAAAAAACCAGGCCTACTTCACGATTACTTGAAATACATATCCAAGAAACTCACGATACCTTTTTCAAGGTGCTTTCAGAAAAGCAGCCCATGGTAAACATTTAATATTTTATTTCTTTAGTTATAGTAATTACGTTTTATTAAATTGCATTTATTATCTTTTAGTATCAGTGTTTTGTTGCTACATGTGATCTAAAGTTCAAAGATCCAGCGGATCGTCGAGAACATTGTAGAGAAAGTCATTTATTTCCTAAACATTATCGATTTGATGAGACAGCTTCAATCAAAGAAAATAATAAAAACGTAGAATCAATGGAAATAAGTGAAACGGAATTAATCAAGAAGAATAGTTTGAAAGTAAAACTTGGAAAAAATTCAAAACAAAAGACTTTCTCTAATAAGTTTTTAACACCACAGAGTCAAGATGATAACAATATCAATTGTTCGCAGAATAGTATAACCACAGATCCCAATATGTCACCAGTAACAATGTTCATTCCAAGACAAGTGCAAATGCATCAAAAATCATACGCAAAACTTCTTACTAAAAATCTAGAAATGGAAACTAATAGTCTTGAAACAGAAACTTTAATGGAAATAAGAGATTCTTTACCAAATTATTAATTGTGATAAAATGATGTTTGAATAATTAGGGAAAATAAGGGAGCTTTAAAATATTTGTACAAATGCAAATTCAAGTTGTATAAAAGGTAATTTTATTTACTAGAATCTAATTAAATAATTATTTACATTTAATACATCACAAATATACATTATAAACTTAATTTTTATTTAGTTTATAACCTAGCATTCCTTGGTCACAATACTTAAAAATAATTTTTATTGATAGATAAATTTTGTCTATCCATCGATAATCCAACTAGCAGATTAGAGATCAATTAAAACTATGACTAAAATCATTTTCAAAAATTGTTAAAAATAGTGTACAATTGAATGCATTTAAGTTGAGTCGAAACTTGTTAACTTTACAGTAGTTCTGACTCTCATAGAGGAAGCTTTGTAATGGTAAAAATATTCGAAATTTAGCCATGTGCGTTAGGACAAAGAGAGCATCAAAAATATATTTTTCTAGTTGAGCTTCTCCTTTAAATCAAATTTACAATTAAAACAATGGATACGCAAGGAATTACCAATGTCTTGTTCGCCAGCAGCAATAAAAAAATGATCAATGACCATAAAGCATACATTTGAATTTGGTATTCTCCTCCTTAAGCACAGCGTTCTCGTACTTTAACCTAATGTACTCTTGTTCAAGAAAAGCGGCTCTGATGGCAATTTCATCTTCCTTGGCACGCCTGGCATCCCGAGACCTTTTGGCCGCCTCATTGTTCTTTCTCCTACGCTCCCAGTACGCTGCGTCCTTCTCATCACAACTGCTGGTGGGCAAGTTCGGGCTCTTGCTCACTCGGCGCATCTTGATGTTGGTGCCCTCGTTCGACCTCTTCACCGAGTCCAGCATGCGGTTGCGGAAGTCGGAGTAGGCTTTCTTGAGTTCCTGGTCAAACATCATGTCTGGGCCCAGAGTGATGGAGAGCGGGTCCTTAGGGTAGGCCTTGAACGGTCGCGGGGCCTTCTTTGCCTCTTCCGCGGCGACGGTGGCCTGCGACACCTCGAGGCTGGATGGCGACGAGGCTGGCGGTACCATCGCCGGGACCGAGGCTGGGGCCCCGGCCGGGACCGCAGCCGGGACGGGGCTGCTCTGCGGGAGGAGGGTCGGAAGGACCGGTGGCACACTGATCGGTAAGGGCATGGGCACACTCATGGGCATCATCGCCGTCGGGTAAACTGGGTGTCTTCGGGAGTCGCTCATGAGGCTTGTGTGTTCGTAAACCGGCTGGAACCTCGGTTTCTTCGGCGAGTCCAACTCTGAAGGTGGGGTCATGACGTACGAGCGATTCTCGAAGGGGCTTTTCCTCTCGTGATTCGACGGGAAAGTGGTTGCTTCCTCGGGCTGGTAATGGCGAGCGAGGCTCATTTGCGTCGACTCGCTGTGCTGATAACTGTTCACGTGTTTGTTATCGTTGTTATTCGTCTCCTGTTGTTGTTCCAGGTACGCTGACTCCCTGAGCGGCGAAACCGTGGACACTTTGAAGTAATCGGGTGCGCAAGGAGGTGGCGGCGATCTTTTGAATGACAAATCCAGCACTGGAGATTCGCTGCTTTTGACTGACTCCATCGTAGCACCAGCTCCAGAATAGTTCAGTCCATGAAGAGAATCAACCGTAACTTTCTCAAAAGACTTTGTCATTTTCTTCGCTTGTAAAAGCTGCAAACATAAAAAGTTTCGTTAGTTAACTAGTACATCTTTTATAAATTTTAATTGCATACTCTCTAAAATGAAATTAGTGAAAAACTTTTAAAATTAGTGGAAATGACTCCACTAGTGGAACTATTTTCACTCATTAGTTTTCACTAATTCAACTTTAGGTAGTATCAAAATGAGTAGTGAATAAAATGCTTGAAAATGCATTTTCCTCTTTTTTTCTCTTTTTTCTCCTTTTTACAAAAAAGAAAATTAAGATTGAAAAGTTTGTTAAAACGATAACACAAACTAATAAATGCGTAAAAAGTATTGGACGCACCTTATTGTCAACGTAGACACTATGTTAAGAACACAAATTCAATAACACAACACTATTTTGAAGAAATTGAAGCAGTAATGATTGACACCGCAAAAAGAAGTAGGAGAGATGAAGAATCCAGCACTTGTCACTCTGGCTCTGGAGCTGTGTCCACGCCGTCGTCCAAAAATCGTTTAAAGTTGGGAGGGATGCTTCTCAGTTTATATACGCCCCAACCCTTGAAAACAAGCGGACGGCCATGGCCCGCCCGTGCCATGGAGTGGGGGAATTTGACAGTCCGGTAGAGAATGACCGCCCGCTGGAAAGGCCATATAAGAGGCGGAGTAAGTATAAACACAGATTTAATTATAGAGCGCATTTCGGAAATATGAACATTTTAATAACAATCGATTCTACATACCCAGTTATCTTAACTTTAACCCTCCGTCTAGCATTTTTATCAAATGCAAGCGAATTCACTACTTTATGCGGTTTATATTCAATTAGGCTAATGAACTATTAAGACTTGTACACAAATTTTCTGCGTAATTGTCTAAATATTGTTTGACAACAGCAAACCATGTTATTGAAATCTATGATTTCGAGCAAATTTTATAATTTAAAAATAATTTATTGGATTTATATTCAATTTATTTTCATATGAAAATATTTCTGAAAAATTAATTTATTATAAAATTTTGAAACAAATATTTTGATGAAATGTTAAATTGTTCAAAAGCTATTTTCTTAAATCGTAACTTAAATATGGCTTACCAATAAGTAATATTTTTGTACAATTTTTATGAAGTAAACCATAAAAGTTTATTTCTTAATTTTCAATTTTTAAAGCAGTGCGATTAATGCAGTAATTTCAAAAAATACTTATTTATTAAAAACAGGAAAGTAAAAAGAGTAATCGGCAATGTTCACAAAATTAATAGGCATTAAAGTAATTTTCAATCGTAGAATCAACTTTAAATATTTGAAGGAATCGTAAGTTTAAGCGCTTTCTCTATCGTTAGTAAATAAAAAAAGATTACGGTTACGTGATACGATAATGTCCAATAATTTAACATAGTCGACTTTATTGCACTACATCTCCTTTGAAAAATGTCTGTTCAATCTCGAATATCTAGCATTGTTAATATCTAATAGGAAACGTAAAATTTTAATATTTCTCATTAAGTCATTAAGCTGTAGATTAGAAGAATAAATTTGAATGTAAAGTGGTTGTAATTGTTAAATCGATCGTGATGGCGAAATGAAGAGTAGTGGCTTCGAACTAATCAAAGTTCGCAGGGGAGAGCAAGTGGGAGAAGAAGAAGAGCAAAAGCAAGATTTTTCCTTAATTCCTTAAGAAAAAATCTTGGCGAAATGCAGTTACCGCGAGGACCTTGGCACACTAAATCCTTTCGGAGGCAAAATCGACATTTCGGTTAGGACACGCGCATGCGGCGCGCCGAAGAAAAGGTACGCTATAGGTGGGTCTTAAGATCGGCCAGTGGACTGCGGGCTCGGTTGCGCTGGTCAGTCTTCGGCAGCTCTCAACCCTTTGAGCCCCGGGCTGTCTTATCCGTAATATTTCAAAGCTCGTACCGGGGGCCAGGCTTTGTCTCACGCGGGCGATTTTGATTTATGGTAATTCGCTGTACGCCTCAGAGAAAAATCCTTTAAGTTGCCCTCCCTCCGCTTATTTCCCAGCGAGATGCTGCGATCTGCGGCAATCTTCAGCGAACTCGCGATTTTGCGTAAAAACCCCATAAATTTCTGTCGCGAGGGGCGCTACTGAACCTGGAACTCTGGACCGGTACCTCGGTGAAATTTGCGAAACAGCACGCGCACGCGTATCGCCATAACCCTTTTTCCAGACCTTCTTCCAGAAAGATGGCTTATCCCACTCTTGTCCCTCGCTGGGTCCGGCGCATTGCCGCCGTCTACTGCTCCACCCACAATCCCGTCAAAACCAACGGCTTAATTCTTACGTATGACTTCCACGGAAAGTAACAACAGGGATTATCTGCTAATACCCCTTCCTCATAACTTTCATCCGCTTATTGTAACTCATGGGGATTTATTTTGCAGTTCATTGAATAACCGATTAACCGAGAAATTCAGGTGCACTTTCCTCTTCTTACCCTTCATGAAATGCATTTGCCATCAATATCTGCCAACTAATCTACCCATTGTAAATGCATATATCTCTCTACAATTATTGCCACTCATCATTGTGAACAAACATTTTTTCGTTAATCAGCGCCTGCACTCCCGTAAATTCATTACTAAATTAGCCTCCATAAAATCAGGTATAATTTCATGTTTAATCCGTAAGTAATGTAACAACTTCTTTGAAGCTTTACTTAAAACTTTGCTCGACATCCTTGGAATTTTAATATTTTCTGCTAGTTTTTTCTAAAATCTTTAAAATAGGTTTAAAAAAAGCGTCGATGTAAATTTAAGAATATATTCCCAGCCCACTAAAATTCGTATTTCACAGGAATTAAAAGCTCGTGAAAAGATCGGATGATCGAACGGCGGGCGGGAGTGCAACACGAACCGTAACCTCAAGCTCTGGAAAAAAATTAGCAACGCACCGAGCACAATAGGATCCGTCATATACGCTGCTCGCGCGCCGCATTATTATGTCGTCCGTGCCTCTGGCGAATGACGGTAAATTGAGTGCTTTTGAGCAGCCGCGCACAGTTTTCCCGAAAGAATCGGCGCGTCATCCGGGACCCGGCGAGTCGCGCGGCTTTCGCAGAAGCCGGTGTGTCCCAGACTCTTTTCCCATGTATACAAATTTCGGCCCCTCGCGGCCACATAACCCACATTTCTATGGTGCGTGCAACCCGTTATTTGCGCTTCCCTCTCTCTTTCTCTCGAGCGGCCACCCGCTGGAAAAAAGACGGACGCACGCGCTCGGCATCTGCGCAGCCTCCCGCGCTGCGAGAAAAGCAACGGATCGGCCCGATGACGATCTAACGGTGCTCGGCCTCGAGCCCCTTTGTCCACCGTTCACTCATCGTTCACGCTACGGCTTTCCGCGCGATTTTTCTCCCTTTCATGCCGGGCGCCTGCGATTCCGCGCCGACGTGTCAATTAGCGCGCGATTTTCGTTTTGCCCGCACAACTCCGCTCGTCGCGCCCTTTCGCCGACTTTTTACTTAAAGCGTACGAATAATGACAAAATAGATATTTGTAAAATTTAATAAAAAGAATCGTTATAATAATACTTAGTCGCCTATTTAGATAAGGCTCGTAATGTAGTTTTAGATTATCTAATTTTTGGCGAAAATTTTCCTCCCGTCAAGAAATAGATAAGCGTGAATGCAATCGGTAGATTGAAGCGTTTATAGCAGGTTCGCCGTTGACGGCGTTAACGAGCAGCGCGCCTGCGCGCGTCATGTGCTGGAAAAACAATGTTGCACAAGTTTTCCATGGCGTACGTGAGGATTACCTCGTGGCGTTCGCGCGAACCTCTCCCCCGGCGTTATCCTTCCCCATTATCGCTCCTTATCGCATTCCTTATTGGCTCAATTAGATAATACAAACTCCAAGTGACTAATTCGGGCCCCGCCGCGCAATGCCGCAATGCCTCATCATTGACGCAACTCGTACTCTTTGTGCTTGCGCCCGGGGCCCGAAAAATTCCGCCGGTTAACAATGCCCTGGCGCATTGTGTGGCCCGCTCGGCTCTGCTAATTTTTGCGGACCCTCCCACTCGACCGGGCGCGCGATTAGTATTTGGGTGCTGCTAGGGTGTACCCTCGCCCCGACGTGGGGGTAATTTAACGAAACGGGAGGAACCCGCTGCAGCGGCTGTACTGCTGTACCTACCCTCGGCACTCTAAATTTTTATTGCCCGAAAGCCATAGCGCGTCTACGGGACAATTGCTGTTTTACAGTCCTGCATCATCGATTCATTACCATCTTTACAAAGGCGCTCTATACCTATCAGCACTGCTTTCTCCTAGCTTTGCTTCCGAACCAAATATTAATATAAATAAACCTCGCACAAATCCTTTTAAGAACTTTATGATTATTGTTTGCGTAACCAATTCGTAAACGTGACTAATAATATACCTTACATAAAAATAATAAACTAATTTCCTAATTTATAAAAACGTTAAGGTCTAATCGTTGAAAAAATTAATATTGACACAATAAATTGATTATTGTGATGCTTGGGATCCTTACTGCAGTAAATTACGCAACATGGGAGGTAAAATAAGAATGGTCCCAGATCGCACGGTGCGGAAAAGCGGTACTTTCGGCGGCGGCGAAAAATTGATTCTGCGCAAAATGTCGCGTAAACATAACTGCTATTTTGAAGCGCTCATGCTGTAAATGCAATGATAATTGTAGGTAATTTGTCCAAGTCCCGTTGTAAACAGTAAATCTCTCCCGTTGTAAATAGTGCACTCTCAAAAAAAATATTGCATAGCCTGCATTTAAATTGGAGCAATACCTTTTTCTACCGTTGCCATACTATTCATCCTCATTAATGTCCATAATCCCTAAGCGTTTTGCCTTATTTTACATCTCGACCTACTTACCTGCCCCACAGTTTGCATACCTGGTAAATACGATTTTATGCTTTTGGGCGTTTATTTTGGAATTATATGGTAACGATGCTACGGGACTGTTATGCAAGTGTAGCATTGTCAGAGCTCTTAATTTCCGGGAATAGGAAGAAATATCCCGAGATTTTTCAAAATATTTCCCTACCTGTCTGCGTGCAGTCTATGTAAGTTTTCACTCGATCCAGTCGAAAAACTTCTGTAATGATGTTGCGGGCGGCATCTTTTTCTTTCCGTGCGAACGGAAAGCTTTAAAATTCACATAAAAATATATGAAAAAGAAATGTTTCCCGTACACTCGCGTCATTTGGTGACGGAAGAAAAGCGTCTTCCCGGCTAGAAAATTAATGGATCGAGCGAAAAGCCTTATGCCGTGAGTAAGAAAGACATTTCCTGCAACAATCAAATTTTGGAAAAGATGCGGTCTGGCCCCTAAGAAAATATAGAATATCACGACAGATAGACGGAAGTCATCCAGTGAAGAAAATTCACGGGAGGTCCACCTCGAATGTCAAACAACCATTAGGACCGAATTTAATAGCTCTCGCAGTTCGAAAATCAAGGAAAGAAACACTACTGACTGGTGTTCAGTAATGCAATCTCATTAAGGATATAATAATTAGCTTTATAACCCGACTAGGAATTCATTTACCAAATACAATAACATCATCATCTACGAAGATAATATACATAAACACGTTAGTATCAAAGCATTCACAAGTAGCTGTACCGAAAAGAATATAATGAAGATAATAAATAAATGTCAAACTATTTAAAATTCAAGCCACTAACTGATATAAATTTTATTTTCTTTAAAATCACAAGTACAATTTGATATTAAACTGTAATAATTTCCTACTATGAGAGAAAATTCAAATACTTTCGTCCAAATTTGACAAATATCATTAATAAAACGGCAACGATCACTTGGCCGGACAAATTTGGAGATTTTAGATCTATTTAGCCTAATGGGTTTGAACCAGCTAGACTTTCTTTCCCCGCGGCTCCTTTCAGAACGAGGCTGGCAAATTGAAGACGCTGCAGGGGCGAGCGGGAGCTGCCCACTGCGCGTAATTAATTTTCCATCTATCACTCGACCACCGGGCGCGCGTTTTGCCAACAGACTTTTCAGATTTGCATGCATCCGGCGCACACGCCCCCGCCTACGGGCCGATTCCACGTCTCCCTTATGAGACCACGCTCTCATTGTCCAGGGCGACGATGACCGGGTGCACCCTGTCGCAAGATCGCCGCCCGAATCTTCGCTCCTTTCTCTTCGAAGAAAGCGCGAATCTCTCTCCGGGGAGTAATATCGACCACACCATTCGTATAAATTCATTCAAGCGCTTTCCTTTGCGATCGTTTGCTTAGCGTTTTTCTATTTATAAGGAACGAATCATTTCACCCTATTTATTGCGCATTCAGACCCGTGAGAAAAATTTCATACGTTTTTCAATTATTTTTTCTTTTTTCATTAAATTAGTTTATTTAGCTATTACTTTTTAAATTATGTTTCGCGCAAAATTTTTTTCAAACGAAAAATCATAAACAATTTTTTTTTAATTTTATTCTTTTCGTCAGCCTAAGTTGAAGGCAAGCTATAAAACAATAAAACCACGAACGAGCGTCTCGGAAAAAAGGTAACTTTGCAGTTACTTTTTTTTGCGCGCACCCATTATAAATATTTAACTTTGAATTTTTTTAATCCGTTCGCAAGCGGCCGAGTGAATAATGACCGGGGGGCAATATTATCGGAAAAGCTCATTTGAAATATGCCGGAGGCCCTTAACTTTTTTTGCGCAGTCCCCGTCGACAAACCCCTACTTTCCCGGCTCTACTTAACTCAGAACCTTTTTTGCTAGGCGTAATCCCCAAAAATATTGAAATCTCCGCGGTGCGGGGACAATAAAAAGGCCGGCCGCTGGGAACCGGCAATTTAGCCAGCAACGGGTTGTAAATGCTCGTCTTCGCTCGGTGTCTCTCGGGAAAACCGTAAATCCGGTAGTTCGCCGCATCCCTTTCGTTTCTTTTCCCAACGATAGGCAAAACACGCGCTCGCGCTCCTTTCACGGAGCGTCCCGGATTTTCGCGATCGACAGTCGCGCATAGAGAGGGAAATCGAGCGTGCGCGCTCGGAGGACGGGCCGAAGAAAGGAATAGGAGGATCCTCGCGCGCGCACGGCTTTTCCGCCGGGAGCGCGAGCCTGCGCGACACTCGAGCGAGCAGCCCGAGTGTCCGGTTACTAAGCCCTTCGGCAAAGAGTTGTGTCGCCTGCCTATTAACGAACGCACTCGAACGTCCCTCTAAACGAGCCTCTAGCTTTTGAGCCGCGCGCCGTGTTTGAGCTTAGTCGTCGCGTCTTTTTGTTTACCGTCAAGTCTCGTCTTTCTTCTTTAGCGGTTCGTGGCGCACGCGTCTGCGATTTTGCCAAAAGGACCAACTTTTCAAACGGGCCGCGGCCCTGGAAATGCACCGCTGCGACCTTTCTCATGTGCACCCAAATAATCTAACGTACAGTTATCTTTCTTTTGTACGCAAGCGCTCGGTGAACTTATGCTACTGTCAATTATTTCTTAAGAATTTAATGACTTGCCAAAATTATATAAAATAAATAAATAAAAATATTGATTAATGAATAAAAAATCAAATTTTATAAATGTTTCTATACGGTTTAGTCTTTATTAAAAGTAACTTTTTTTCCAGTAGCATTAAAGTTGTTTAAGAAAAAATACGGCCAAAATTTGTATGCGCGTATAAAAACTAATCGGATTACTAAACTCAGTTAGCAAGAGTTAATTATCTGAATAATCTACCGGTCAAATAAAAAAAACTAGCAAAATATATTTAAGTCGGAATATTCCAAGTCAACTAGAGGGTAGCTCACTTAAAAGGCTTAAGAAGTCCAAGAGTAAAAATTTCGGACCTCATGTTCGCAAAAAATTTGTCGGATTTTCCCAAAGCTCTCGGCGGTAAAAGCGCCAATAAAAGAAAAAACCGGGGCTAAAAAAAGGTGCAACGTTATGGGGGTGGAGGGCGTCGGGGTGCGCGCGAGTGTCAGGCTGCAAAGGAGGTAAGCGCGCAGCAGCTTTATGACCTTGTCCCTTTGCGCGCGGCTAAAAATGAGGTCGGTAGGCGCGCAGAAGCGAGCGGCAGAGGCCGACAATGCCCGGCGATTATTGCGGAGAACCATTATAAAGCGCAAGCCGGTCTCCGACTCGTAAAAGATCGGCGATCAGGTATATGGCGGCGTACGCATCCCCTTCCCGCGGCCGGGCAATAAAGTGTCGAAGTGGCCTGAAAAAACACGCGGCGCGATTTTTACGACTAATTTTCGCGCGAGGTCCAGACAGGCCTTTACAAGCCGGATTAGACGGAGAAAACTCGATTATAGAGTATTTGGATTAACTTCGCTTGACTCCCGGCTTGCCAGATGAGTTAACGACTCCTCGGGATCTTCGACTGCCCCGCGCAAGCACCAAGATTATACGACCGGGTTAGGGATTAGGCGAAGCGACTATCATCGGCCCCTGCCGTGATTTTTTTTCCCGTAATTTTTTACAGAGCTGTATTGACGCCCCGTACAGATCGTAACTTCCGCTTGGGCCTCCGGTCTTTTTATGGTGGTTGCCCTTGCGCTCAAGTCCTAGGTTTCCGGAGGTTACTATTTTTTTTGCGTGCAACGTGAGGGCCAAAAAAGGCGGACGGCCGAGTTATTACCCAAAAAAAATAAGACGAATTTTTATGCTCGAGCTGGACATTTTTTTTTGCCTCGTAAATTAAGCAGTCAGTAAACGTTAATTTCTGTCTTTCGTGTTTTCCCGAAGAGCATGGTCGAAATGCAGTTAAAAAATTTTCCCAAATAATTATTTATAATTATTTAAAATAAATATGATTGGATATTTTTGTATTAAGGGTCTCGGCCCATTGGAAATATAAGTAAATAAATAACTTTCCTAAATTCAAATTCATATTATCGTAAATAATAAAAAGATATTAGGCAGATGGATTTTCACGGACCACACTAAAGAAGCTGCGTTAATATATCAATATATTTTTCATTAGCGCGATGCCTGTCTTCGCAAGTCACAGTAGAGAAACAACAGTCGATGTGAAAAATGAGTCAGTGAAGAACTTCGAAAAAGGGGGGAGTCGTCGAATTTTCGGAAAAACGAGCTGACCGACGCCACGTGGCACACGCGTCTTGCGAAAATTCAGTCGCGTGCATTGCACGCTCACCCCGCCTCCTCATCAATATATCGCAGTCTCATCTTCAGCCCTTTTTCCTGAGAATGACCAGGTTGCCTTTTACTTTGGTTCTCATTTTTGCCGCGATGTTTTCTTAGCTAAATCTAATTTTTCCTGCGTCATATAAGCACAATAAAGCTTATTTAGTTTTGTCGTACTAAAATATTTTTGACACTTAATGTAATATAGGTCTAGGCTGATATGAGCTACTGCAATTATATATTTAAAAGAAAATTTTATGTGAAAATATAATAAATAATAATAGTATTGAAAAAAGAGTAGTTAAGAAGTAAATACGTTTTCGCGGAAAAATGCAGGCCAGAATATGAGAAGCTCGGCCTTTGGAAGGAGGCTGGATGTTGGTCAGCGTGTCATATGGTCAATAGACGATAGACACGGGGGCGGTTCAGCGCAGCAGACGCAGTGCTACGAATCCTTTCTCTCGCGCAGATGCATAAGGATCAACCCTTCCGTAATAACGCTTTTCCGAAACTCTCCATCTCTTTCGGGGCCTGCGCTCACAATGACTCCCCATTGTGCCACGCAGCTACACCCCCGCACGCATAACTGTGCGCGACCCCCCGAAATGTGTGTCAATTCACTCGCACGGTGATGAATTTTCACAAAGTGTTGCGAGCCTCGGCCAGCGTCCACTGCATTATGAGCGCCGTGGCGAATCCAGATTCGATCGAGGCCCCGGCAACCCCGATCGCCGACCCCTTAATTATGATTGAATTTTGGATAATTCTGAAAAGCGTATACAGATCGATATTTCTTTAATTCTCTACAATTTATAGTTATTTTCAATATTAATTCTTTGTTTGTGCATTCCATAAATCTTAAAGTTTATTAGTTATAAACGAATACAATTCGGAATTTTTGTCTTACATTTTTAATTTTTTATGTTTTTTATTAAATTGATTTTAATAAAATAACTAAAACAGGCGGTATCAACATGCACTCGATAGTTTACTTTTGTTGCTGCTTAACAACGTGAGGCAAGTCGTAGACACCACGGACGCACTTAATTTTTACACCAGGAACATCTTTACATTTGCCTACTCTACACAAAACAATGTTGTGTTCTTGCAAATTGTGGCCGATACCTGAAAAATTAATTTCAACAATATGAAAATCGAATTGAAACTACGTTTCTGCTGCTCCTGTTATAAAGGCTGCTGAATTTTACCTGGAACATAAGCAGTCATTTCCTTCCCGGTTGACAGTCGTACTAGTACACACTTTCTGTTGGCTGAATTGGGCTTTTTTGGCTTTTTAATAAGAGTTTTGAGTATAACACCTTTTGCAAATGGCTTTCCATCTAACGGATTTTTGTTTTTCCTCTTCTTGTTGGGCGGTCCATTTTTGTGCATTCGCAGTAAACTTATCATACGGATTTGTTGAAGACCTGTTGAAGAATAAACATTTTATTACAATTATTACAAAAAAGGTTTTGCCTTGCAGTATTTGTAAATGCAATAATTGAAATAATAAAAAAATTATGAAAAAAGTCTTAATATAAATTTAGCAATTTACGAGAAATTAAGTTTAACAGAAATGAATTCATAAAAGAGAAACAGGAAAATATTAAACTGATCTAATACTCGTGAGAATTCAAATTGACCCACATATTACTTAACGACGATAATTAAGCGGTTGCGTTTCTCGAAAGGCATCCAACGACAATTTCAAAATATACTCGATTTTCCTATATGCAGCCGGTATGCTTTCAACATTTCAACATTTCTCAAATTAGTCGTACACCCGGCTAATTGTATCCATAATGTTGTCAAGGATGCACGTAGGTAAACATATTGTCATAGCGTTCTCGTTTCTTGGTTTCAACACATTTTATGTGTCGATCAATCGACACCTTTGTTCAGGTCTTTTTAATACGGTTTTAATATCTTTTAAATTACGCGCGCATAACAAAACTATTCTTACGATTATACGAAGAAATATAAGATATAGATTTTCCTCTCTATCGCAATAAATTGCACATAAATACACGCAATTATTTCTTCGAAAATAAAAAGTTGTAATAAGAAATTACAATATTTATATCTGTTTTACGAATTATTGCTTATCTCTGATCGATAGTTTTTCGAGTTAAAAGTGTTGAAAGTATTATTTTACTGGGTAACACGGCTTCTCAATTTTAAAAACTTTCCTTCATGGAAGGAATTTTTGGTAATTTTACAGTTGCGCAAACTTTTCATTCCTTACAAAACCATTATATATCTGCAATTAATTTTTTTCTCTATATTTAATGAACAAAATAGTTCTTCATTCAGTTTGCGTTCTGAATTATTTGCGATACGTCTTCTCGCGGACCTCGAGACACGTAGCGGACGTAAGAGGAAAACGATAAGAAAAAGGGATCAGAGATGATGTGCATCGCCGTAACGCAAAGAGATAAAGTTGCGCGAGGCTTTCGGTCATTGTGCGGACGAGCAAAAATAGAAAATATTCGGCAAAAAGGCATTTTCGAGCTGGCGAAACTCTTTCTCTCGCCGAGTAATCTTGGAGTCGGAGAAAGGCCTGAGGCCGGGCGGGGGGAAATCATGGCATGAAAGGGCGAGAGGCAGGAGACGCCGGGACCAACGGGGCAAAATATCGAATATGACGAGCGCTTGACATCTGCAAGCCCTGAGAGAGAATCTTTTCTCGCCGGTGCGTGCATAAGCTTATTAAGTAACATTGTTGCGGCCCGAGGCTTTTGCGCGGTCGGAGGTCGCGACGACTACGTCGACGTCTTTCTTAGTAGCCGCGTTTCCTCCTCTTTTCTCTTCCCCATCTTTTTTCTTCATTCCTTTTATGCCGAAGGATCGATCTTGCTTTGGGGAATTCTTTATGCGCTCTGTACCATTGGCTGATTTTTCGCGCGTTGCTCTTTCCGATAGCTTATTCGATTTCGCCTATTGTACTTTCACGCATCGAAATCAGTGTCAGAAAAAAAGATGCAGTGGGTTACCTGTTCGGTACCGTATATTGAACAGTTAGGTCACCGGAGTTAATTCGAGCAATTCTTTCTTAAAATGCGTTAATGTTTTACACGATCTGAAATTCCCACAGAAAACAGTATTTAAAGAATGAAATGTATATACTTATAAGTATATGGGCATATTATCTAAAGCGGATTTTATGTAAAACTATATAATCTCTAAAGAAATGATGAACAGAGTAAGATAAAATTGTTATTATTATTAATTGGAGATATAATTAAAAGAGAGTCTGAAATAACAATTCTAAGACAAAATTAAACTAATAATTTTATTTTTAAAGGAATACGTGCAGTTATAGTTCGAACGGAAATGACAGTGCAAAATCTGTGAAACAGATATGAAGAGAGTGTATTTAGAAAAAGAGAGATTGTTTATCTAAAATCAAGGGAAGCACGAGTTAAGACGCAGAGGAATGGCACAATGGCACACGGAAAATAAAGCAATCGAGCGAGCGGGTGCACGCGGCTGGAAGCTGGCCAAGCGAAGTGAACTTCTGTGAACTTTTGTGCAGAGTCGCAGGCAATTGTTGTTCATTTCGAGATACGGCTGACCAGCGTCCATCAATGTAACGACAGATGTCCGAAAGGGGCCCTGGCGCTGCTAATCCGACCTAACTCGGGGGCTTAGAGCCTCCGAAAGAGCAAGAGGACCAGCAGAGCCCATTATACCAGAGCGCGGAAGGCAACCCCTTTTCTCCCAAGATCAATGCGCAAGATTACATTGCGAAAAATTTTGCTGGACGTTGCGCTTTTGTCGCGCTCCGCCGGCTCCGCGCGTCCACTTTCCCTTTTTCTCATTTCCTAGATCGAGATTCCCGCTCCTTAACGGCTCCACCTCTTCGCTCACGCAAATATCAACGACATCTTTTACGCTCAATCTCGTTCTTTTCTCTCTATTCTTCACATTTTTCACTCACCCAGCTTATTAGCTATTTAGAGCTGGACCTTCAGCAGTGAAATAGCTTGGCCATTCTATTTGAAAAAATAGTAATCAATCTTTGCAATGAAATTTAATAATTATAGTTACATAATTGATAGTTTTTTAATAAACCAATCCTTAGAGTGAAAAAAGACATATTCTGCACATGATAGAATAACTGAAAAAACTAAAAACCAAGCAACGTCAAGATAAAGAAAATCTGAAAAGAAAGAAAGAAAATTTCCCATCGTCCTACATAAGCGTGCGCGAAAATCTCGTCCGCATCTAAGGCAGATCTCACACAAGCTGGTCAACCGCAAATGGACGGGTCACCCCTACCGATTTCGAGCGATCATCCCTGCGACGTCCGCACTTGGCAGTTTTCCACGCTCCCTCCCCTCGCGCTCGCTGCCCTTTTTTCGAAAACCTTGCAAAGAAAGAGGTGAGGCCCGGTCATTTTTGACGCACGAGGACCGACCGTCTCCTTGGAAAAGGAAAAAAGGAAGGGGGAAAGCTTTGCACCCTTTCGCACGGATCCCCCAGATACGCATCGCGCACGACGAAATTCGAGTCCAGACCCCTCTTTTTCAAGGTGAAAGACGAGAACCCGGAAAATAACACTTTGCACGATGTCCTGGAAATGGGTCACGAGTGCAGTGACGCGAGATACCCGCTGGACCTTTGCTCTGAGGAAGAAAGCAGAAGTTGCGGACATTTCCGAGATCTAAGAAACAATCTCTTGTTGGACTGTCCTGCTTTGAATACGCGCTTTAGGCACTATACAATGGCTTCTCATTGGATTTCTTTTTTATCTTTGTTCTAACCAGCTGTACTAAAACCATTTCATTTACGTCAATCAAATGTTTTCACAGTCTCTGAGCGAACAGAGTAGTAGTTCAGTATCATATGCTAGTATTATGATTCTTTCATTTAGAAATTGTTCCTGCTAATTACAGATTAGAACTTTTTAAAAAATTACAACAATTTAATAATGCATAAATTCAAATTTTCATATTATAAAGAATTAAGTTTTTGAATTAAGTAATAATATAGTTTATGTACCTTGCATCGAGCTGTCAAAACACCTTTTAGCTGCTTCCAATAAAGTTCCTGCATATTTATATTATTATATTTATGAATTATATTGTAATTTTTACAACATAAAATGATTTAAATGTAATTGTAAACTTTACCTTGTACAGCGTTTACATAACTATGTTTGGGTAACGCACAAGAGCCTGAAAAATTATTACAAAAGTCATTTTATGACACACATTTATGACCTAAATTTGTTGAAAACACTCTATTTTTCTCAATGATACTGAATATAAATATATTTTTATTTACTATTGAAAATAAATGGTTAAGGTTAGGTTAACCAAAAGTAAATACGGAGTTTATAAGTCTAAATACCTTCGACAGCTTTTCCAAAGCATGTCCTTGCTATGCTTGTAACGCCTCTAGTGATAAAGTTCATTGTTATTACACGTTTATTATTTACACTAAATTACAATATACGAAAATCAAATAAGTAAATTATCACAACATCTTCTGCTCAATATATCCAATCACACCGTGGACTACATTGATTCTGCCCTGCCTTGAGTTGGTAAGGTAGTTATCAACCTATCCAAGCCAATGCAGCCGTTATTATCGACATTTTTTGATAAAACAGATTTTCTTTTTAAATCTATAAATATAGAGCATTTAACAAAATAATTTGTTTAAAAACAATTCGATCAAATTAATTTATAGTTCATAAAAATGTTGTTAATTTCAAAATAAAAATTAAAATGCAGGTAAATAAAAGAGAAAAACCATATTTGGGTATCAAAGTAAGGAATCTTTATTCAGAAGAATATAGTATTAAAAAAAATAAAAATCTCTTAGAAAAATGTATGTATGCACTGACATAAAGGAACTGATCCGTACAGCTGCGATTAGAGAGAAAAAAAGTTGAAAATTTTGTCAAAATTTCCTCGCTTCGGCACTTGAATTGAATAACACGAAATAAGAGCACCGGAGGCACCTTGTAGAAAGTAGAAAGGGTTGAGCGCAATGAGGGATGGCAAAATTCCGGCCAATTACCAGAGGTGTCCTCCGTAGCCTCCGTTAAGGTAGTTGTAGCCGTGGCCAAGTCCGTGACTGTAGCCGAGACGCAGAGGCGAGGTGTACAGAGGTGCGCTGTATCCACCCACGTGGCCGGTGTAGCTAACAGCAGGTGCGTGAGCATAGGATGGCAGGACACCGTGGTTGTAAGATACTACTGGAGCGGCGGCAACATGACCATAGCCTGAAAAGAAATAAGTTTCTATTATTTTTTTTTCGCATACTTGAAAATTAACTGCTTTAGAATTTAAAATTTGCTGCGTCTGTAACTGGACCACTGCTATTTTAACTTGTTTTTTTTCGTAATAAGTAGGTCCAATTTCAGCAGTAGCTCGTTTCCTTGCGAAAGTGAACTGGTTGCGACTGTAATTTAATTGTTCTACACAAGCTTGAATTTCGTACGAGCTTAGACTCAATGGGCTTTTACGTTTTTTTTTTACCTTGACGACGTCGATTACAACATAACGTATAGGATGCATTCAATGTTATAATGTTAATTCTGCGTCGTAATAGTTATGAGTAAAATCTATTGTTTTTTTCAACATATTGAATTTACGGCTTTTACTTGTATATTAGGTACTTAAGGAGCGAATGGATTATTATAAAAAAATTTTCCATATTTCACAATCTTTTATACAATAATACAATAATTTTTTTTCTTTACTAAGATCGATGATAAAATTTTTGTATTATCAGAAATCCCTTTACTATTGCATGATATTTTTTTTATTCTTGCTTTTATTACCGTGTACATTTGAACTTTTAAAGTTCAGAAGTTGGAAATTTAAAAAAATAGAGCTTTTAAGTTTAAGTAAAAATGGAATTTGTTTGGAATATTTTTAGAATGCAATTATCTTTAAAATTTATTTTTACACCGAAAAAAAAAATACTTAAAGAGCAAGTTAAAGAGCGGAGGACAGTTTACCTCCATAACCGGCAACTCCTAATCCTGGGTAATAACCGCCGTATCCCAGACCAAGAACTCCTCTCTTTTCCTGCTTCTTAGCCTCAACGGCCTCTTCGGCGTAGATGGGAGCAGCCACAGCGGCGATGATGGCAATTAGGATCTGATGTAAATGATACCAAATGCAAATTAGTTACTCTCTATGCTGTGAGTACCTTCGCACTGTACTTTCGTCTGAATCTTATTGTCGCTTTAACAAAAGTCGTTTGATAGCGTCGTAGACTCTATTGCTTTTTAACCGCATAGACTTACAATTGCTTGGAACATTTTTCAAAGAAATGCTTCAATTGAAAACTTTTATTTCTAATTCAATATATAAATACACTAGTTCATAATAATAATTAAAAGTTGCTAAAATCTCTCTTTGATTTATATTATATTTTAATTTTTAAAGGTTTGGTTTTTTCGTATAAAAAACCTTTTCGTAAAATACAAAGGTGATTGAACAATTGTTTTTCTTCTAGATTGGCGAAGAAAAAGAAAATCAAAAGCCCTGGTCTAACGACTGTTTACCCGCAAAAAATGAAAATTTAATTTATCTAAGGAAGAATTAGTGTTTGGAGCTGGGCCAAAGGTTTGGCCGAGGAGCCCCCGCGGCATACTCACGATGGTCTTCATGGTGATGTGTAGGTAAGCGTAGGATTCAAGTCTACTCGGACGGGATAGTTGCGATCCAACTGATGCTGGTAGAGCGCGGCACGCCCGGCTTATATACCTACATCTCACGTACGCGCGCGTAAGCGTGCCTTCTCTCCCTCGGCGCGATACCGCCCCCCGCGATTGCGCCGATTCTCTTTAAAAAAAAGACTCGCTCTCCTGCGGCTCTCCTGCGGCTCTCCTGCGACTCGCGCGCGTACGCACGCATACACGCGCAGCCGATCTCGCGCTCGGGATCCTTTCTAATGCGTCTATTTTTTGTTTCCGCCTGCCGAAAGATCTCCGCGCGTGCCCTTCACGGGAGGCGCAAGAAAGAAACGAGATCGAGGATACGGGATACGCGCCGGGGTCATGTCGAGGGTTAGCGCGATCGACGAGGCTCCTGGGACTCGCCCGGAGCTCGGTGCTCGCGATTGCGTGAATTCGCGTCTGTACCACCTCCTTTGCCCCTTTGTTTCCGCCGATCTGCCTTTCGCGGGGGAGTCGCTAAACGAGCTCTCGCATCCTCCGATGCGGCCTGCCTTCATTTATACCTGTCGGCCATATAATACCACGGCAAAAATCTCGGGTTCTATCTCAAGGGTATTCCTGTTACGCGTTTCCCGATGACTCTGTGAAATCTTATTGATAAAACTTACTTTAATTACTTTACTTATTCAATTTCCATAACAATATACGCGCACACTTTTGTAATACAGTTATCAAGCATTACCTCGCGTAAATGCCTTAATACAGTATTCAAGGAAAAAAGAATTTAATGAAAATAATGTAATAATGCATTGATTGTCTGGCCACCTAGAATCATGTTTTTACGACCTTAATTAGAAGGTACATTTAATTAACTGACAGTGTATACACTGGTGGGTCCCACACTTTAAATGTCAAATATTGCACAACTGCCGTAACAATTACAGAATACCTAATTTTTTACATGTTTAGCTTCAGAATTGCGAAAGGTCAAATAAATAAAGTTAAAAGGCTTTTTATTACGTTGATGAAAAAAACTACTCCTTACTCGTCTGCAAGAACGTGACCTAATAAAGTACAATGTCACACGTGCGCGCGTGTATTCAGATTCATTATAGGTATCATTTTTCAATATTACACATAAAAGTTGCGTGCAACTGGCCCGATGTGGTAAATATCCCTTTTTTCTTGAAACAATCAAATTTTTTGTACTCCAACAAAATAGCAAAGCATTCTTTTAAAGGAATCCTGCCATCTGAGGCAAAAAATCTAATTAAGAAGAACACGCTCGCGAAATGTCTCGTGTGCTAAAAAAGGAAAGAGCGCAATTTCCTTAAATTCTGCTGGCATAATACAGAATAGCTTCGAGCGAGCGAATTCGTCTCCCGCTTGGGGCGCGGCAAAAAAGCGACAAATCGCATTGTCCGCGCCGTGGAAAGTTCACTTAAAGAAATGTACGGCCGCGCCGCGTGCCGCTGAAAGTGTACGAGGCACTTTTTTCCGCGCGCAAAAGGTCACCCCCGTCCTTTTTTCTCCCCGGTCTCACGCAATAGTACCGCCGGCAGTCCTCGTTAATACCAATAACGTCTGCCGGTAGGAAAAGAGCAGCTAGATAAATTTGACTTGTGAAACGCGCGGGGCCCCGATTAAAGTGCGCGCGCTCCGCGTGAGTCCGCGTCCTTCGGCATTCTTTTTCCCGGTTTTTGCGCCGTCGCCGCCCTCTTTTTGCGTCCAGCCTTTGAGAAAATTACGGATAGCGAGAGAGAAAAAAGGCACAAAGGAATAGGGTCGGTGCGATCGACGCGCAGTGCCGATGCCGAGTCCACGCGGCACCGGCCCGATAAATTACGAGCGTGTTTACGTCCGGCTGACAGATCTATGGGCGGCTCTACGGCCATCGGACTTCGAGATATTTTGATTCGGCGACTCGATGGAAAATCTTGCATCTCGAGCGGGTGCATTTACCGCGGGGCCTCGCCTGCGTCGTAGGACCGATTATCCTCGAGCGATTTGAACTTTGCTATTCGGCCGTCGGTTTGGCTTCGCGTGCACTGCACCGATGTAACAACGAGACTCGAGAGTAGGAAACACTTGTGCAGAGATACACGTGTTACGCCCGCGGTACTCTTACACCTAGAGCATTTGATCAGCTGAGAAAGTTACCTCAATCCTCGCGTGTGATTGAGTAAAGTGCTGTAGTGGACGGATAGTAAACGGACCGGGCCGGATTTTCCATTGCCCTTTACTGTGGTGACCAGACAAAAAGCCCTTTTTTTCTTCGTCATGTGATTTGATTTTAAGTAATAGTTAACAAGCTAACGCTTTGACTTGTTATCAGCGCTGAGAAAAAGGCTATTTATGGAATTTCAAAGCTCACTGTAAATCACTTCAATTATATGCCACCGATTGTCGAGTCCATGTTTAATTGAAAATAACAAAAGTCCCGTAAATTCAGCGGTGGACAGATCAAGCTGATATTGGGTAACAAGCATTGATTGGATTCAGATCGATGTGTTTCCGTCAAGAAAATTATTCCTTTGTTGTGCGCGAACGTTCGAATTTAATTTGATAGCTTTAATTAACTATCGGCTTCGCTTCAATCCGTAAAATTTAATCCACCTTAAAATAACAATCATATAGATCTCATCTATATATTATGTTATATCTACTTTCTCAAAATTTTGAAACTTATTCATTTTATAAAAATTAACTTACATAAAGGTTACAGTAAATGCTTATTCAGGTTTACTACGCACACAATACATAAAAAATTCAGTTATCTTTATGTTATTCTTTCATCCTGCTTATGAAAAGAATCATACCTTGATAATAGAGTTGATCTATCAATTTTTATTTACGAACAATAAGCAATCTCGTCATATCTACTTTTAAAAGTATTTTTATATAACTCCAATTGAATAGTTTATAATCTAAGTAAGCAAAGTTATAAGATGTGGTAGAAGTTAAAAGAAAAATTTATTCGCTGTTGATTCAAATAGAGTAATAAAAGTACAAAAGTTCTCACGATGCAGCTATCGATATTGGAAAATTAAACGCTGTATAATCTGATTTTTGTGCAATCGAACGTTGATTAGATACTTTACACGATTATTATGCAGAATATCATTCAATCTATAAATAGAAAAACAAGTAGAGATGCAAGTACATGTGCATCTTACATTTCTTACACCTTTAAAAGATTACATAAATGAAACACATCCCTCAGTAAAATTATATAAGATTCGTTATTAGATAATGAAAAAAATTAAACTGGTGTATTAAATTCATTTAGCTGACAACGTTTGTCGCGTAAATTTGAAAAAAATACAGATAACATGATATGATACAAAATAATTGTAAATTTTGAAACTTATGTCGCGAAACACAGATATCGCGAGACTTACTCATGAATATTAATCCTGCAGCTAATTAGTAGAAGCAAATAATCCCAGTGACTAAAACCGAGGCGGCTCTCGTTACGCATTTGTCGGCATTCGAGCACGGGGGCTCGCAGGCGCGTTTGACGGGTAAGAGGACACTGTCTCTCATTATTTTGTTACCTCGCAGTCGTCGCTCATCTTGCGCAATAACTCGCACATATACTTCCGCCATTCGTCGTCAAGCCCTTTTTCTCTGTAACAGAATTCTTTTTAAGAATTGGCAAAACATGCGCATGAATATACGTTACACTTACTTTGAATACATACGCTAAACTTACATGTGATTTCTGAGCACTTCATTTATGCAAATTTAGAGAAACGTGAGAATCTTTAAATTTAATAGTGTATCTAGCATTTGGAAAATTTTCGAACGAAATAGTTAAAATACCTTTTGCAGCGAAAGTACTGAAAGAAAGGATTGAGTTCACGATTTCGCAACGCCGAATTTTATTATTCCTTATTCGCTGAATTGTTTTAGCGTTTTAAGTATTATACCGAGAATTGAATTAATTGGTAAATGTTGGTGGGTGATCAAGTACGGCTCTTTTAAGAAAATTATTCCCGCAATAAATTGTTTATTTAAAAAAATAAATTATTATTGAATAAATCTCAATATTTTCATTTTCTTGTTAATGTAGTAATTAAACATTAACACCTTGTTAAAATAATGGATCAATCGTATTTAAATTTTTTTTAAATATAGTTAAAGGTAATTGTTATCAGCACTGTGAATTTATCACTTATGATAAAAAAGATTATTATTACAATGTTAAAAAAAATTCTAATAGATGGCGTTGTACGTATCTAAATTTTGAATTACCATTTTATGCTTCAGCCTTTCTTACGCGACTTATTGTAAATTGTTTATTCTTACAAAGAATAACTTTGAAAATATGTATATAGTAAACAGGTGCAACAGTGCTTTTCTAAGATGTAGTGGTCCCTAGTAAAATATATTTTTTACCATTATATAAACTACTTTAATCATAGTTGGTTTAGCTATGATGCAGTACAATTGATGAAATAGAATGAAAATTTGCCGCTTATAGTTTCGTCGATTTTTCATACGTAAGTGCGATTTCTTAATGCAATAAATTATTTGAAACTACACTTTTGCAGATAATATTTCAAAAATAAAATTATTTCTTGAAATAATATTTCGACCATTTATTTTTTCAGCAAATATTTGAAACAATAAATTTAGGTTATGTTGGGCCACAGTGCACGCGACATTACGCTTTTAGCGCGAGTATTTAAAAATTCGAAATGTTTGCTTCCATCTCGTCAGACAAGTAGAAAGTCTGATAAAAGAGAACAAATAAAAAGAATGCGGCAGACAGATAAGTTGTTTTTTGGAAAATTAATTGAAACAAAAAAACAAAAAGAAAAACGTTTGAAACTAGAATCATCAGGAATGATAGAAAAAAGTGTGCCATCGACAGTTGATTCTGAGTTAGCATGGATGTTAGGATCTTCTAAATTAGTAGCTCCTTTTAATCCTAAAACAGAAAAAGGTACTGTAATTTTGCAACAAAGTGAAAGGCCATATTCTAACTCAACTCCAGTCTGTGATGGTGATGCTGAACAAGCTTCTGCGACTGAAATCACTGCCAAAAGCAAAACTAGTATAAAAGAAGAAGTCGCGGATGAGAATATTAATGATATATCATCTACTGAAGAAATTAAAAAGAAAGAAATTCTTTTGTCAGAAGAAATTTTGCAAAAGATGTTACAGTTTCCTGTATTTAATTCAGATAAAAGTTCTAAAGATGAATGGATGGATGATTCCAAGATTATGACTGTCTCGCCTATGAAAGATAGAGGTTGTTTAAAATATCCAAGTGTGACAAAAATATTAACAGCAACAATGTCAGAAGAATCAAAGGCAGTTCTTGAAAAATGGAAACAAAGAATGATTGAAAAATTTGGATTACGAGGATTTGAACTTTATCAGAAAGGTGATTGATTATGATCTAAAAAATATTTTAATATTGAATGCGTTAATAAATATTTTTTTATTAGAATTGCTGGAGGAAGGCAAATCATTGCACTCAACTATTATGAATAAATTATCTGGAAAAGCATATGAAGTTCCCAGTAACGTTAAACAAGCGTACAATAGTCTCAGTAAAGTATTTGAAGATGTTGATACTGTTCGAGCACTTGAATCCCACGTTATTCATCCAACACTTATGTACAGAGGAATAGTAGATTGTGTTGCTGTTTATAGGTAATGTAGGAAACTACCTTATAATACTATAGCAGTAGAAACGTGATGCCATAGATGTCTCCTTCTTATCTTTTTAATGTCTTTATTAGGCATATTTCCACAATACTGATAATTCAAATTAAAAATAATTGTTTTTAGAGGAAATTTATGCTTGATCGATTGGAAAAAATCGGATAAACTAAAAGAAAATATTAAAGCAACTTATGATGCTCCTCTTCAATTAGCCTCTTACATTGGAGCTCTAAATGCTGATGTTAAATATCCTTTTCAGGTATTGTCAATCAAAATGTTCTCTACAATGAGCTCAAATGGCAATAACATTTCTCTTATATTTTTAGATAAAAAAAGGAGTCATCATAGTAGCATATACTACAGGTAAACCAGCAAATGTACACGAAATCAATGAAGAAGAATTGCAAAAGTACTGGAAACTTTGGCTCCAGAGGCTGCAAAACTATCACGTCATCTTGAATCCTACTTAATAAAAGAGATTTCGATAGAATACTCGTTGCAATATATATACACGATCAGTCTCCCATTTGAGTCTCGGAGTTGCGAACACAAGTCAATTCCGAGGTAAGGCGCTCAAGCAAAGTTTTTCATTTCCGTCGTTGTTACTTGTTCCCCTCGATATTGGAAATTTTTCCCTTGCATACTGAATTACAGACGCAGCGTGCAGAGGCAGTTTCGTCCGTTCGGGTGTCGAGGCGAGGACCTTTCGAGTTGCCGCGTCATAAAAAGAAACGACGGCCGACTTTTTTCAGTGGGAAACTTGCAAACGCGATAAGCCCTCTCATTGCTAGACCGAACTTTCGCTCCACCTCCACCTTGTATTTCCGCTAGGAATCGAATATTACAGGAACTTAATAAGCAACGGCCGTGCGCGTGTGCTCGTATCGCACTCGCGAATAAAAAAAACGGGCGCGAGGAAAAAATCCGTAATTAAACGGGCAAGTTTATTGCCGCCTGCGAAAGAATAAACAGCGGCCAATCCCGCTGATTAAACCGCGCGATATTTCATGACGTTGAATTTCGCTGCTGCAGCGGCGCCGCGAAAAACTCGCCCGCGCTGATGAAAATCGAGGCGCGCTCTCGCTCTCCGGCCTTCCCCCCGGCTTCTCTGCAGTGCGCTGCCGCGCGGACTCGCCGCTGCCTATAGCCACCACGGAGCGGGTGCTTATCGCGCGCGGCTTTTTTCGCAGCTGACGCGCGGATATAGCCGATTGAGGCGGCCGGGCAAAAAAAGGGGCCCGCGGGCGGAAATCTGCCGATGCGAGTGCTGATTCGGTTCGCGAAGGCGGAGAGTGGCTTGGCCCGCTGCGCAAAAAAGCCCGCGTATCGCGAGGTGAGTAATGCTTCTAAAAAACATGAGAGTCGTCGTAAAAAGAAGCCTTCGATATAGGTGTATTAACCAACATAGGTGGAGAGGGATCGAGTTTGATGAGGGGAGCGTGAGTTCATCTCACCGGAACTTATTACCAAGCGGAGAGTAATGATAGGATTCACAACTTTTTTTCGCTGGATTAGAACAGATTTCACGGCCGATTGATAATTCTAGGCACGGACATTTTGCAAAGCTCCGGGGGTATAAAATTAAAAGGAACATTATAATTCTTCATTTTGTTTATAAATGCTAAAAAATACAAAGCGGCGGAATTACCTGCGGAGCAGTTAAACATTTTATAAAGTTACATTTTTAAGTTTCTTTAAACTTTTCTTGTTTTATACTTATTACTTTCTTTAAATATATCTTACAAATGTTTATATTGTTGTTTATTATTTTCCAATTTTATAAGCTCTCTTCCCTGCAAGTATATCACCACAAACCTTTACTTACTTTATTCGGTAGGAAGAGCGCGATTTCAGAATATATAATTTATCACATGCAAAGACATGCACATTTTAAACTCCACTTATATAAGTATCAAACTGTGAATCCGAAAGCAACTTGTCGCAAACTCCATTCCAGAATACTTAACTAAACAATTATATGCATACTTGTTAATTTATAAGAATATTTATAAGGGATATTTCAGCAAGAACTTTTTGGAGAAATTTAGCGCAGTGGTTTTCGCAAAGTAATATTACTCAAGTACATTTCGGCATCCGGAAAATGTCAGACTAAATATAAGTTTAATGCAGTTATAAACGTTGCTAATACAGAAATCAGTTAGATAATTTAATCTCCCGCCGAGATTAGCTCAGCGATTCTGGAAATTCCAGGCGGGGACGGCGAGTCCGGCGGGCCAGCCTCGACGGCCCAATAAAACAGGGAGGAGCACATCGTAAAAAGTCGCGAGTCCTCTCCCCGCGTGCGTAACGCAACATATAGCAATTATAACTTTCGACGCCGGCGCGGGGGTGGAGAATAGGTGGAAAGGGGAGGGGGATCCGCGACCCCCGGTGCGCACACACTCACGAGCCTCCGGCGCCCTTGGGGACCGTAAACTAATGGCGGGCGTATGTACGCACGACGGAGGGTCGAGTCGGGAGGGCCGCGCGCGTTATCTCCCGGCACTTTGGTCCGACCCCCGGCCCGCAGCGCGCGCGCACCTGCGCAAAATTCCGCTATATATACGCCGCGCGGCGGTTAACGCACGCCTGTACTTTATTAGTTGCTTGGCTGAGCTCGTTCTCGCGAGGCGAGCTTACGAGGGCGCGCGAGATGTCGCACTTAATTTTTCAGGCCGCGCGTTTAGCGCTAAGATGCGCGCTGCTCAGACTCGCCGTGTTTACGGCCGACGTATCGTACTCTCGTCCGTCGCCGGGCTCGCGCCCAACGAGCCCAAGTGCCGCCTTTAATGATTCAGCCGATAAGCCCGTCGAGAGCTTCTCACTTCTCACCCGGTGGGCGCGGTTTACGTGTGACGCGAGCTTTGGGAATCGAACCTCGATGATCCAATTACTTTTTTTATGACTATTTTCTTGCCTCTTGTAATAAGTACTTGCGTAATAACTGCAAATTTTTAGTTATCGTTTCAGCAGATGTTACTCTGTTTAACTTCTGGTTATTAACTTTGAGTGCTCTTATTTAACGCATAAAAATAAGTTGCTTTTATGAATATTAAACTGGAATTTTATTAAAATTGAAAGCATAAAATTCTGGACAAACATGAAATAATTCACATTTTCGCTGCAGCTTTCAAAGAACACAAAAACAATTTCATACGAATTCGTTGATAAAAATCGAATGCATTAAAATCGGTGATGGAGCGGTGTTGCCTCGGCAGCACGACATTGGCTCAAATGAGGCCCGCATGGCCGCATCGATCGGATTTTCCAGGTAATTTCCGAAAAACCATCGTAATAACGTATCGGGTCAAATAATCCACTCCCCCAACGTTACTCACGCCGCGACACACGCGAGCGTCTAATGCCGGGCAAGTCGCGAGAAACACGCATCTGCTGTAGGAGCGTGTAGCTGGAAATCACTTAAGGCGAGGCTCGAATCCCGCGCATATAACGCATCGATGGCTACCTATGCGCGGCGCATCGATCGCGCCGTCGCCTAATCCCGCGGACTTGCGGCTGCAGGCGCTCGTTCACCCCAGCGATTTTCCGTGCGGCGGCGGCGGCCGACGCGTCACGCGATATCCTCGCCGCGCGGCGTCCCACAGGAGTTCCGGCGGTTATCCAATTCCTAATTTATCGCCGCGAGGATTGCGAGGGTGCGACGCCGCGTCTTGGAACTTTTATTTCGTCGAGTGTCTCTCCCGCTGTTTTTTCTTTTAATTTTGCATGCGCCTCCGGAAAGTTCGGCCTCCACCTCGAATACCGGATTAAAAAGGTCCCGTGCTTTATTGGGGTGTGCTTGGAGCGTATCTTTCCGGAGCCAGGAGTTTTCAGCTGCCGACGTTCAAATATTGAACTTGTCAAAGTTTACAATGTAATCGATCATAATGTATGTGACTACTTTTTTCCTTTTTTTACATATTTACATATTTCAATTTGCTTTTTGCAAATGGTCTTTTAATACTTGCAACTTTCCTTTCGGTTTCTTGTCAAATTTATTTTTTACTCCTAACAAATTATTTAATCCTTTTATTATTTACAATCGATAAAGCTACGTGTATTTATGGAAAAGTGCAAACTGTAAAAAATAATGAATAAAAAATGTACATGAAATAACTCCGTGTACATAAAACAGCAGATAGAATATCAAATATTTTACAGAAAAATTTGCAAATTCCAGAAACGAGAAAAAATGACAAAAATCTGAAATATTGACTGGTTTAAAACGAAATTCTCGTAGCGAAAAATGTTATGTAAATTCAGCGAGCAAGAAATGTTGTTGAGGGTGACGCGCCTCGTGCGTGGCTTATAAAAAACCAAAATCGAATAATCCAATTACTGACGGTAAAGGTCCTGAGCGCTGAAGGGTAATTGATCCACCTGGGATTTGCGTAACTTTTCGTCCCGATAAAGATCTTCGTGTGTCAATGATGTCGGTCCACCCTCTTTTCTATCATTCGAGCGCTAATGCATCGGGGGTAGGCGGTAGTAGGCTTTTCTTGTATAGAGAGTCGCTGAACTCCGGGGACCGTACGCATTATTAAGGGCTCGTCCGCATGCGGAATTCATGACGGCGCGAGGAATTCGATATAGGGCGCGAGCCCTTGCCGCGAGTCTATTTTTAAAGCGCTCGTCGATTCCCAGCGGTCCTGCCTCGCTCGCACCCTCCATCGTAACGGCACATATTCTTCAAAACATTCCTCGCAACGACATCCTCGACGATCTTACTTCGCGCCGCTCGCGAGGATGCCGCGCTTAGGAGCGAAAAAAATTTAATTAGAGAACAAACGCGCCCATTCTTCTTGCCACCCCTAAATAGTAACTTCCGTGTTTTTCTTTTTTTTTTTTTCATCCAGCCAGTTTAGCTCGTTATTGACTAACAGACACTTGGGACTGTTTTTTAAAGGCTTACAGCTTTCTAAATATCAATGATTCAATTTAAAAATAAGGCGCTTTCCCTTCAATGTTGAATCGTTTGCCTGCTCAAGAGGAAATAAGAAAGGCGGGTGTATTTTAAAGTTTAAAAATTTTTCCTTTGAAAGCACAACTAGACCGTCAAGGACTCCGTTGACAAATTTAACAGCAAAGTTTGGAGAAGCAAAAAGTTTTGCGAAAAGATGTTATAAGCCGCGAAATGCAAAAGATTCGATGAGACAAAGAGCCTCAAACTGGAGCAGAAAGAAGAAAGTGTTGTTTTCGGCAGCGCTGGAACTTTCTGCCTACCGTTGATCCGACGTAAACTTCCTCTCGGCTGGGTGAGACTTTCTCAAAGCTCGTCCACTTTGGCGCTTTATTTTTGGATGCGAGAAGCGTCAGTCCGTCGGCAGTGACGCACTATTGACAGCAGTTAGCGATATAAGTGCAAAAAGTATTTTAAGCCACGTCAATGCTTTTAATGAGGTTCCCAGTAAGTGTCCAACAAAGTAGGACGCTTTTCCTCTACCCATATTTACCTTTTACAAGCTTCGCTATTTTAATTTAAAGCCCATTTGGATAAACTTTTATCAAACTGAATTAATTGATCGAAATTCAATTACTAACGTTACTTATGGTTAGTAAAATTAATTTGGGTGCCAACGAATGGCTATTTCATATTCATCCATTTAAATAAATAAAGTTTCTAGATGTCAAGTTGTTGTTTTACACACAGCTCCTCAGTTGCTTTAGTGAAATAGAATATCCGGAAAGGTACGCGGGGAGGAGTTGAAAAGTACAGAAGAGAGCCGAGGGCGGGAGCGCATATAGAAACACTGGCGGGGTAACTCGCAGGTACACGCGTGTATAGTGTGTACAGTGTAGTTGCGCTGACCGATCGCGGGGTATCGAGCGTATGCTTTTGTGCGCGCTCGCCGCCCTTGCGCGTCAATGTTAATTAATTATCTGGCAAGGCGAGAGGCTGCGAGACGGAAAATAATGTGCCCTGGGCGATCTCGCCGGACTGTTTGTCATCCGGCGAGGGTGGGTGGGGGAGTGGAAAAAATGCGAAGGGGGCAAGGGCGAGCGAGGCCTCCCGTCATCCGAAGTTTTTTACGGAGCGTCGAGCCTGCCGTTCGACGCGGCCTCCGTTATTAATAAGTGCATGATGAATCGTAGAGCGGCGGCTTATCGATTCCGTGAGAATTTTTATCGGGCCTGCGAGCGGCGCGCAGGGGAGGCCGTCGCGCGTGAAGACGTGTCGAAAGCTTCATTTTGTGTCTGTGATAAGCGCCTTTTCAAGCGTATGCTAATCCACTGCTTTCTCATTTTGTCCCGCGAGTTATTTTACTGGATGCTTAGATCGTTTATTAAAAATATCAAAATTTCAAAGGGGACTCCCGTCATACGAGAGATTTGTCACGAATTAAGCCCCTGAAGTGAAGTTCCTCTTCATGAAAGGAAATGCCGAAATGCGATTCATATTACCAGAATATTATTCCTGAACGTATAATTCGATGGACCAGTTTTAGTATAAATCAATATTATTATAACAAAATTCATCGTATTCTACTAGGGAGGAAGCTTTGTTGTAAAAAAAAATTTGAGACAGTTCCATTTGAATGTTTTGTTTTTGATATTAAAAAAATGTCAGTAGTACGTGTGCTCATGCCTGCGTACGCATTTCGTGAATTCATATAATATCCTACTTGTAATAAAAACAGGGGCAGACACATTACGCTCCAAAGCGTATGTTTAAACCTTTGAGTTTGATGAACGGCTATCCTACGACGAGGACAGCTTACACTGGGACTCCTGGGTCACATTTTCCCACGTACAAATACACACGTATCGAAAGACCGTCGAACTAATTAAAAATTCTCGTGAAGGAAAGGAAATCCGGGGTGGTCCGATATATTTGGCGCTTTGAAAAAGGAGAGAGTGAAAAAGCAGAGCAGCGAAGCTTGAAAAGCCCAGCTCTCCTTCATCCTCCGCGCGTCGCTTCTGCAAAAACAGCCGCGAGCGTGCTGCAAAAGAGCGGCTAATAAAGGCCGAGGAAAGCAGGAGAGCGAGAGTTCGAGTGGGTGCCTCTCGAAAGAGCGCGCGCGTGTGTAAAACGAGAGGGACGATAGATGCGTACCCGTCCGCGCGGATTTCGCAGCCAGTGGGTATGCAGCCTGCGAGCCAAGTGCAAACTTGCGCCGAGCGACTTGCGCCGCCGCCAGCCGGACGCGTCGGGCGATTCTGCTCGTATTTCGCGAGACGTCTGAAAAGTGCTTTTCTCCGCAAGCCCCGCCAAATCCGATTGTCCGAGCGGCTACACTCGCTCGCGGTGCTGTGCCTTCCTGAGCGGCGCGATATCGATTTATGGGACGTTACCTACCGCAGTCGCGTGGCTCTTTTATAAATAGACTTTAGAAGAAAAAATCGGCCAACATTAGCGTGGTCGCTAAACATAGCCTCCCGCGCGCTGCCTCATAATGAAGCGGGCTCGAGCCGAAATGAATGATGGCGGGAGGCGCTCGTTTGAAATTCAAATACGCGAGATTTTCATTAAAAAAGTTTTATATAAAAAAATAAATATGCGCTCTTCCGACCTGTAATTTATATCTGAACTTGGGCAAAAATGGAGGAGCAGAAGAGAACGGGAATCACTCGGGCATTGATTCGCAAATGGGGGCGCTTGGGTGGGTTGACTCCTGAAAAATGGCAAAAAGTTAGGCGCCCGGTCGCGCCGTAACTTTTCGGGGGCCAAACAGGGCCACCTAGGAGAGAGGTGCGAGAGAAAGGCAGAGGCTGAGGCGGGGAGTAGTCGTGCCAGAGATCGATTTTCGAAAGACGGAGAGAAAGAGAGGGTGTCGCCAAGTTTGCCAGAGAAGCGACGACGCCGTTCGCGCGCATCCAACCGGCTTCTCTCTGACTTTCCCGCGGAGAATTACTGTGCTGGAGCCGGTATGTGTTAGGACTAGGTGTTCGATTTGAATTTCGAATTGGAGCGTTATTGTCAATGCATTTGAATAGAGTCTGAAAATGGATGTGTGAGTTATTTCCTTGCGATTCAATTTTAACGAATTTTTATAATACTATTTGCTTTCTAATTTTTATGAATGAAAATTGGATTAGATGGTTATTCGAGCTGGCCAATTTAGAAACAAGAATTCTTATATTTCATGCAGCAGAATTATAATTAGTATTTTCCACTTTAATTAAGATATCGATCTATTTTTGGTCTACTTAATATTCAAGAACGGGTTAATTACTATGAGGTATGTTGTATATAGATACATGTATCAGACCCTAATCAGGTCAATACTTGGTTTCGTAATAATGGGAAGATATTATCGAGGTAAAGGTTCGGTGTAAACTATCGTGCTCAAAGCATTATTGGATAATTATATTTAAAGCTGGTTATTATAACAATCAAATAATCATTTAATTAAAAGGGTTTAATTTGTAACGCACGAATACAATTGAGCTCTAATTAAAGCACTTATTAAATTTGTATTTATTTCCCTACTTTTTAAATAACTTTTTTATAAGAGACAGATATTTCGATGAAATGCAAGCCAATGTAAACATGATAAAATTAATTCAACCTTCCTTCGCGGGCACTAAAAAATGAACGTAACTGTCATTTGAAAACCACGGAGAAGCAAAAAGGCAAGGTTCGTGAATCATTCTGGCCGCGTTAATCCGCGTCGACGAAGCGGCTTATTTAAGGTCGGGATTTGCGGAACGTGATCTGTAGAACGAGCGGGCTTTCTGCCGTAATTTCGTCCCTATACCAGCCCCTGGTACATCCGGCAGACAGCGAGCAAAGGAAGAGGAGGCTGCGAGGAGACAACGTGACGAGTGCCTCCCCCGGGGACCTTCTCCGACCTTCGGGGAAAAAATTCTATTTTCCCTTATTCCGCGGATCCGGCCTCTCTCTCCCTTTGATCTCGCGAAATCCGCGCCTACGCGAGCGGCTTTTGCACCGTGGCAGACGTCACGCGCGATTGTCGTCCTTGGCCCGAGGAAAATTCTCAAAGCGCACTCGCTTTCCCCGTGCGATTTTTTCACGGGATGCTCGAGGTGAAAAATGCGAAGACTTTGAAATCAAGGAAAAGTGGGACAGGACTCGGCGCCGACGCGTGATCTTGAAGGTTCCGAGGGGCGGCCTCTTCCCTTTATGAGAAACGTGTCGAGCATCAACGATATCCGCTTCTTTTGGGCAATTACGCGCGGCCTGCACCTTTATTAAGCGCCTTAAAAAATAGAGGGGGGTCCCGGCGCTTTTTTGTCGATGCACGCCGCGTTCTAGTAGAACCTATCGTTTTTCACCTAATGATCGCTCTTGTATCTCTATTTGTCATCATTTTCGCTTTTCTACCTCTTAATTATCTTTTATTTAACTTTAGATCTAGTAACCGTTCTGTAATTGGTCGATAAATTAAATTACCTTTCAGTTTAATGAAAAAAAATAGCAAAAACGAAAAATTAAAATTGTTCCCGATTTAAAAATATTGAATACGTAGGTTAAAATGAGGCTCAAAGGTGAAAAAGTGAAATAAAAATTAATAAAAATCCATTGATGCTTATTTCGCTCCGCATTATTTCAGCCGACATTAATACTCCCCGAGAGTGCGTTATTGTTCGCTTAAAACAGCCTCGAAAGCTGCGGGCTCTTAATTTTTACAATGAGCCTATTTAGCGCGGCTGCGCAGCTACTTGGGTCGAATTCAATTTTTGTCAAATGATAAACGCTTACCGCGGCACAATGGAAAGTTAGCTCTTGGCCCGGCACAATTGAAACTCCAGAGCGCCGTGGCGCCGCGACAGGTGGAGCGGTTGCACGGGCGCGCGGTAAATCTCCCGGCAGCTGCTCCGCACTCGACTCTTCCCCCGCCCTTCGCCGCGCGAGAGGCTACGACGCTCCCGCGACGCATAAGCGCCGAATGAATTTCGCTTTCCGCCTACGTCCGATCGATATTCCCGCGCTCCCGCGACTTATCCCTCTCGGGCAGGAAGGGCGCCAAGCCTCGGCGACTGCGCTTTAAAGGGATTAGAAAGTGAAAAACAACGCGCACTCCTCCACTTTGGCCAGGCCAATACCCTTTGTCAGGTTTACCGAACGATTACTCTTGCCGCGAAGAGAATTCGAGGATAATTCATGCACCGTAGTCGTATCTTCTCAAATTAATTAAAGTCGATAAATAGAACAGAGAAGATGGAAAAGTGAACGCTCGAGCAAATATGTTCTTGCTGCGGCAAACGAAAACAAACGATAACGTAGCTCGATGAAATAATAATGTTCATCCCCCGACGCTCAAAATCTCCTTTCCTAATGAGATAAGTAAAAGCTAGTGCCCGCAGTGGAGTGCGGTGGATTATTATTACAGCCATAAATTCGCCTTACAAGCTCGCCGCGGTAATCCACGTCTCGAGTCAGTTGGTACTGAGCAACGCCGGGCAACTCTCGAGCCGCGGGATGAGAATGTCCGGACGGGGCACGAGCACCTGGTGGAAGGAAGTCGATCGGTCTACTTGACTGTTGGCTGGCGCGCTGCTCTCCCGAGCGAATCGGACCTCGGCGGGGCAGCGGTTAAAGTGGCCTGCGCGCGGCGAAACTCGTTTGGCTCGCGGCGTAATTCAGCGGCACCTTCAACTCGTAAAGCCCCGGCTCGCGGGATTACCTTGCGGCGAGTACACCTTCGGCCCGGCCGGCCGGCTCCGGGCTATCCGGCTGCGATCGATTTGTTTGCTAAACAATTCACCGCGCGCGCGCGCCTCCTTCGGCGAAGATCCACTCGGCGCGTTGCACGTACTTTCCAGCAATTTTAAATTTACGACCGATCGTAAATGAGGGATTGCTCGCGCGTAGCGACGCCGTACTCGCGAGGTGGCGAGTAAAAACGACACTTTTTGCGAGCACTCGTAAAGCGCGGCGGATTAGTGCTCGCATTAAATTGACCGAAAAACGTCGGAGAACTTTTTTTAGTCCCGTGTTGACGAAATTTTATCACGTTCCCTCCATTACAGGATGATGAGGTCATTTCGTCACGTTTGCGCTTTTCATTTTTTTCGCGGGTATTTCCAGCTACTCTTTCTTTATTGCGACTCGGCACGTTTAAATTCAAAAACAATGGTCGGTTGAATTTCGGAAAAAAAAAAATTTGCCGCCGAGTGGCTATTGGTAACAAATAGCCCGGTGGCGGCACTCCGCAATAGT
This sequence comes from Eurytoma adleriae, assembly GCA_900480045.1. NCBI lineage: Eukaryota > Metazoa > Arthropoda > Insecta > Hymenoptera > Eurytomidae > Eurytoma > Eurytoma adleriae. The sequence continues at coordinate 12,545 of UXGC01000576.1, read as the reverse complement.
CGCGCATTTCCATGATCAAACAAGCGAAACTATGTGTAGCCGGACACCTCGGCGTGGTATATAGGCGGCGAGCGATTTATCGAACGGCGGATGATAAACGTTCAAGCCCGAGCGGAGCGTCATCTTTTTGCATCATTAATCACGCGCGTGCGCGCGTTCGATATCGGCCGCGTAGGCTCCGTCGCCTCGCGACCGAAGACGCCTGCATTATTCCCCGTGCGCTGGCGGGAGAAAGAACAGACGGGCAATTTCCGCGCGGACAAGAGAGCAGCGAGCTGCTCTTCGCAGTGGAGGATCGGCAGAAAGAGATAATTAGATCGGTCTCCAGCCGCGAAGTGAACGAGGGGCCGGCGCATAATTAGATGATTGCTGGATCCCCGGAGCGGGCACTCGCTCCCCCGTTCGACGAGGCACTAATTCGTTCGAATTCCGGGCTGCCTCGCGCCACCGCGAGAGCTTTCCCTCCGCCGCCGCCGCCGCGATAAAAGCTCGCTCGGACGTGAGCGGCCGCGGGCTCGCTTCGTTATGCCCTGTCTTTTCTTCCTCCTCCTTTTTCGGCACCGCCGGCCCACGCCTCAATTGCCAATTGCGGCTGCGCCGGATGGATTCCACCGATAGCCGCCCGGGGTCGCCCGGGGACGCCGCGTATAAAGCGAGACGATAAGGCGAATTAAGTCGATGGGAACTTTTTTTCCCGACTCGTCGCCGATCGGCCCCCTCGACCCCCGACAGACAACGGAATGAGTTTCTTATACCGAGGAAAAAGTAGAAGTCATCCGAACGCGTTTCGCATTTCAAATATAAGCTGCATTCTTTTATCGTCAACGAAATAATCCTGTCGAGGTCTGCTGGAATATTCCGCTGGCTTTATTATCAACTATTTACCCTTCTTCTGCCTCCGTGTTTCCATTAAGGCAGATTATGTTCAATCGTAATCATCGTCAAGTCTTTATTGCCACACGATGTATGATAACGTTGTTTCTGCCTACATGGTAACTGTATCATTAGTAGCATCATTCTATCAATTAAATCAATATCTATAATCACATTTTTTTATAAAATTAAAGAATTTTTCATTTTCCTAACACGATTCTATTTTCCGCACAGTTTTAGAAATCAAGAATATTCTTTCAAATGAAAAGCTGTAGGAGAGATGTGTGTTGACCGATGTTGACCTCGAAATTCGCAGCTGGCAAACTTTGTATATACGAACGTATGTAAAGCACCGAGAAGATCACGTTGATAAGTTAAACGTTCGGTGAATGTATAACGAACGGATTTTACTTTGTTTATCTGATGAGATGACGTCAAAATTCATCAAACTTTAGCCAGGTTCACCTTTCGTGCGTATTAATTTAATTTCCACAACATGCTAATGTGTATATAAGATTGTGTCTTTAAATACCACAGTTTTAATATCATTTATATCTAGTTAAATTGAGTTTACCTTTGCGTATCAGACGAACACATGATACATTTTTAGTAGTCAATTTAATTTATGGCAATTTGTTTATGGAGCCATTTTCGTACTAACATATTTTGTCAATTATATTGTTGTTTGAAGTAAAAAGCACGGTATTAATGTTTGAATATACGACGTTTCCATTGTTTCTACAAGCGCGGTCGATCCAGGTGCGATAAATCCAGACGCTGTATGAAAAATTGATAGAAATAATGGTGCGTCGCGGTCGGGGCTGAATAATCAGTGCAGTCGCATGCAAAGAGCTTATATTCAGTTTACGCGCGCGCGACTAGCCGGGCATCGCGCGCGCGGGGCTAATTCCGGCTGCGGGGCGGCGGCAAATAAGCCACTCGACGATCGAATCCGAATCTCGCCGCCACCGCGACGAGCAACATAATAATCGAGGCCTAATCGGGCTCGAGCGCATCGCGCGTAAGCCTGCGCGCCCGGCGCCCGTGCGGCTCGTTTAATCGGAAATACTGGCTGTCGCGGTAACTACAAATCGCTTAAGCGCTTCATTTCGCGCGTCGCCCGCCGGAGATAGAGATAAAACGAGCGGCGAGCGAGGCGCCGATTTTGTTTGCACTCGGGCCCGCCGTCGATATTTTAGCTCCGAATTTATGCGCGAGGAAGGGGCTTAATCCGCGGGTTTTGGCCTCGGCCGTGACTTCGAGCTGCGCTAATGGGAGGTTAAGCCACCTGATCCTCTGGCCAGCATCCCATCACACCCTGCGCTCTTGATGAAACTTTCGCGGGCCGCGGCGGCCGCGCATATTCGCAGCAAATCGAAAGCAAGTTTGCCAGAATCCCTGCGAGAGCTTCGGTAATTTCTGGGTCGCGGGCCTCCGCCTCATCCCTCGCTGTGCGAGCGCTTCAAAGCTTGTGCATATATAGGCGTTATTCGGGACTGGGTCTTTTCGCCAGGGCACAAAGCTCTGCCAACTTCGCTTGTCCTAGGCTTCTAGCAGGAGTAGGAGGCTTTGCTCTAGTCGGACAGGACTTATTTTTAGCAACTTTGCAAAAACTTAAGGAGGATCACAGACAAGAGCTAATGTTGTTCAGCAGAGCAAAGTGGAATTAACTAGTGTGAATATTAGCAAATCTTACTGTCTTGTCTTAAGTTTGTATCGAGTGCTATTTTTGCTACCAAATTATTTCTTTATTTCATTTTTCATAAAGATAAAATCTCAAAGCAATGTACAATTTTTGAAACTTTATTTGATGTATGCTAAACCGGAAAAAGATGTTTTAATGTACTAACTTTAAAGTGGTCGCACACTTAGTAGTAGGTATGTAAAAAGTGCTTCATAAAAATTTAATTGGATTTGCACTACTTACCGACGAGTTTTAAAGTTCATACATTCTGGAACACTCGAAGCCTCTCTACTTTGAGACTTGCAAATTTTTACGAGGCCTGATTCATTAATGGTCCAAGTTCGGAGCCAGCTCTTCACTCATTCAGAAAGAGGAAAAATTTTTACGGAACCACTATCCGATCGCGACGGAGACAATTCCCTGATTAATCAGAGGCGCTGGAAAACTAACTTACGGCACGTATAAACAAATAAAAAAAATCGATTTTACGACTAGAGCGAAATTTAACGAGCGGTACATATGACACATTAATCCCCCGGCTGAAAAACGCATCGTAAATCGATAGCCGCCTTCAAAAAGCCAATCAAATTAGCTTCTTAAATCAATTAGGGCTTTTACGAGTGCGACGGCCTCCTATTGGACTTGCACCCCCTAGGTATATATTTATCTATATTTCCGTCGTAGCTTAATCAAGGCGCAGCGCACACGCGTCGGGTCAACGCTTTTTAATTCGTTTCGGGGGTAATTCCGGAGCTGACTCGCGCGCGCGCGCCTGCCCATTACCGGAGGGTGAGAACGGCCGCAGATAGCGATTTATGCCCTCGGAGATTATCCAGAGCAGATAACGCAGTGGTCGAGAAACAAAGGGAGAGGGAGGCGGAAAGTATCTCAACTGTCGAACAGTGTTGCACCCTGGAGGAAAGTACTCCTTTGCAATTTATCTGGCTCCTTGCGCGAACAAAGGGAATCACACACCTCAAAGGAGGTATTTATTTTTATTGTGTACTTTTTCTTCATTCTCCTAGTTTATTTAAAGTGCCTGTCGCATTTCAACATTATTTTGAGGAACTTTTTATTGCGCCTAGTATTGCCCCAAAGTTTTTACGTTAACGATAAAAAATATAAAAACATTAAGGTCAGTTTCAGTGTAACAGAATATCGAGAAAATGGAGTCGGCTTTGTAATAGAGAAGTGCGTTAAATAAGTATAAATAAAGGCCGTTCGGTAGGGGACGCAGTACGCGGCGAGGCGAGGCACTCGGCGGTCCCGGCCGAGCGAAACTTCGGTAATTGCAGTTAGGACCCTCGTCAGGTCGGGGCAGCGCAGGGAAGCGTCGCGGCTAGAGACCGGAAATAAATACAGGCCGCCGCGCGGAAGAATCGTGCGCGCGAAATTAAACGCTCGCAGACGCCTGTGCGCCCCACGAGACCTGCCCGGCTCGTTATACGCGCCTCCGTTAATGAGAGATTAAGGCTCGCTCCTCGCTTTCTTTATCTCGCCCCCCGCGTCCGGTTGACCCTGTTACCGCGGCTGCACCGAGGCGCCGCAACCCTCGGGCTCGGGGCCGAAATTGAGTTTGCCCAGTCGGGCGCGCGCCTGCTGGGCGTGGGGCGGCGCGCGTCTTCTCCTCGGCGGCCGCCCCTCCCCGGCCGCTGCTCCCCGCCGTGGAAAAAACGAGGGTATTGTTTGTTTTGGGCAAATATGACCACGTTACAGTGGGATCCTCGCCTCCATACCTTGCCTTTTACCTTTTCTGCGCCTATACTGCGCCGATCTTGTTGTTAGTCATTTTGAAGGAGGTGGGACGCCTTCCACTTGTTATTGCTTTGGCTGTGCTTTTAACGAGTGTCTCTTTTTAATCAAGCCCCGCAAACATTTGCTTTCGATATTGCGCCTTACCGCGAGGCAATAAAAGCCCGGGCGGTATTTCTCAATTAGAGTCGTGCTCCTGTGACAGAAAAGAATGCGTGCGAGCTATGGATTGTCATTTTCACACGGGGATGCGCATCATCCGAAGTCTCGCACGGAGCGATCAAGCGGTCAAGTTTTGCCGTCCAATGCTCGACAAAGGGGTTGAGGTTATCTCTTTGTCGGGCGTATAAACGGCCTCATTAATTTTTATAAAAGGGAAACGGAAAGGGATCAATTAGAATCAGTCTGGGCGATCCGCGTCAATATAGGAATATAACACAGCGGCGGGCGTCGAGTGTCATTAATCATGACAACGGAATTAATAGTCCTCGTCCGTCTAATACGTCTCTAATGACTCGAATAAGTTTCCCCGTGGGAGGAGGGCGATCGCCAGAGCGCCAGAGCGGCAGCGGGAGAGGGAGAGAGAGAGCTCAAGAATCGGCGCATTCCTCTCGCTTTCCACGAGTCCGTAAACGCGCATACGTAAATGCGGGACATCCTTTTATATTTATACGGCCTTTGGCGTAATTCCCATGCAAGCCGGGCGGCCTCCCCCCCTCGCAGAGGAGGCGAGTCATCGGCCTCCCCTTAGACTCACCCCCCGCGCGCACGTATCACCTTTATGCCACGAGACGAGGCTCGCGAGTTATTTATTTTTATGGCGCGCAGCTTCGGAGCTTTTGCAAGCTCTCCCTCCGCTCCCCTCCCCCCGGGTTCCGGCCCGAGTTCCAGTCGGACCAGGAGCAACAGGGAGGGAGTCCGCGTGCCCGTTTAATGGCGTTACGGGGTTGCCCTGGCAACGGAAACCCCATAGAATCAGCTCTCGCCTCCCCAGGAAAGCCCATTTATCCTGGAAAAACATTATAAGAACGCCGTGGCAGAGCGAAAGAGAGGGAAACAGTGCCGGCCTCAGACCGGGGCCAATATTCGCCGTCTTACATGCCTAAAACCACGTGCGCGCCTGTACTCGCCGTCGTATGGAAGTCTGCGCAAAACACAACACTACGCCCCGGAGTAAAACGATGCCGAGCGAGAAGAAACGGCGCCCTTTTTTCGCTCCTTCCCCCTCAGACTTCGGCTGAACCTGCTGGATTCAAAACTCGCGACTACTGCGTCGCTGCACAGAAATTGCGTGTAACGCTCCTTGTCAACGTTGAGAATTAGCATATAGATCTCGTAGTTCTTTCTTCTTTGCAATAATTCTGTGCGGGAATTGTGAACGCAGTTCTGATTAAAAAGCGTAATTGCCCATCTGGCCAACAGCGCGGCGTAAAATAAAAAGTCGGATATTAAGGCATCGCGATATCGGGAAAAGCAAAGTGCGCAATAAAAATAAAAATGAATTTACGAAGTCACGTTGCCGGCACAATAACGCCGGATTGTACAAAGCACTGGGCAGTTCCGTATTGATGTCAGTGCTAGCGCGGCACCTCGCTGCAAAAGCGGTGCACGCGAACTCGCGGAAATTATAGACGGCGCGCTCGCCGCGGTCGAGAGAAGAAAAGGACCGGCTCGAGAGCGCGCGTGACGCCTTGGCTTTTTTCAGCGAGCATCGAGCGACTTCCCCCCGGCCGAGTTTTACTTACCTTTGCCCGCGCAATATACTTTCTTCGCCGCAGCGACTTGTGTTTCTCCGACTTTTCCCGGGCGACGCTCTCTTGAAAAATTCAGATCTTGTTACGCCGACGCCTCTGCGTGTATACCTCGAATAAATGCATTTTTATGAGGCTTTAATGTTGTTTTTAAATTTTCACCGGACTTTTTCCGCTCGCCGTAGTTTAAACGGTCACGGGACTGCCATTTCGTTTCCAGCCGCATAGATACGCGCGCGTACCGCCGGATAAAAATATACGCACTCGCCTCTTTCATTTCCCGGCCGCTATATCTAACGTAAAAGGAAAAAGGTGGAGAAAATAGGAAGAGAGCGAAAAAAAGTGAAAGAGGGAGAAATCCCGCCGCCTCCTCTCCTCTCCTTCGCGTCAAAACAGCGGGCAATTAACCCCCGAGGGGATTTAAAAGCCCGGCGATCCGGCGCTGCCGCCTCGTGTCCCTCCAGACTTTCCAACGTACGCACTTTAATACGTACCGAGTGCAAGCGAGAGCGAGCTAGCGGTGAATACGAGCGGCCGGCTGGGAGGATGAGGCCAGCAGTTCGCAGCCGCCAGGGAATTACTAAGAATTACACGAAAATTCTATTATCGTCTTACCGCGTCCGTGTCACCGGCCAATTTTTGGCTGCATGAGAAGCCACTCCGGTGTTACGAATACGATTCGGGAATGGTTATTGTACCCGCCATTGGCCGTCGTGGAAAATGTCTTTTGTTATCTCGCCCCGCTGCGGGAAAACACTCGCTTAGCCACCCCTGCGCTAAATCGCTATATATTGCAGGCTGCAAATCGCCGGCAAATCCTCATTTATAAGAATAAGACTTTTTCTGGATTTCTTCACTGGCGAACAAAGTGACTAATGTACTATCTTTTTTCACTAGTTGCAATTTCCTTTAATGCATCGCCTTTTCGTACTTATTAAATATCGAAATCAGAAAGCGGCACTGCATTATTCCTTTGTAATACATGCAAATTCATAAGGAATTATGCAAGATTACGGAAAATTTGCATAGCGTGCTGCTCATTATATTATACATAAAGAGAAATTTTCGCAAAAAGAGCCCGAAAGAGTGCTATTTAAATGAACATGCCGGAAAATTACTCGAATATCCGCAGTTGCTTCAGCTTTTATAATGGAGCAGGTTAATTATTAAGCGCGTATCTTGAGCGAGGATTACGCTCTTGCGTGAAATTTTGTGGTAGATTTTGTGGAATAAGATTTTTCCAGCTGTACGAATTAGAGATAATTAATTTTGAGTTTTTCCAACGTAAAACGATAAATTATCACCGACAGATCATTGGGGCGTACGATCATTGAATAGCGTTTAAGTGCAACAGCTGCCGGGAAAGCTCGAGCCCGCGGCGCGGAAAAATGCCGCGTGGCCCCCGGGCGCCTATAGATCGGCTATAATGCCAGGCTATGTAATTGCAATTAATTAAAGGGAAACGGCGCAAATCCGACACTTGCTCGCGCGGGATCATCCGGCATTAAATTTGTCCAGGAGGATGTATTACAGGCCTCCCCGGTAGCGCCGCCGCCGTCGCTATACCACCGCCGAAACAATGCGAGAATTTACGAGGCGCTGACCAAAAGGTATATAACGGCCTCGGCCAATTAGGCGCAACCCCCGCATTAATCGGCTTAATTAAAGATTACATGAAAATTCTATTACCGCCTTATTGCCAATGAAGCTGAAGGCTCTGCGCCGGTCTGCGTGCGCACGCCACTGTAATTATAAAATTTAGCCGAGACTGCCTACGTTACCGAGCTGCTCGATTTATCGGGACTGGGCGTATTTAATATGTCCCTTCAATATTGTATTGGCCCACAAATTGCTTATAACGAGATAATAGTCTACACAATACCGCCCTTTATGCTATTAGAGATTATAAAAACGTTCCACGCTTTATAGTCCAACCTATCCTTGCCGCAACATTTTAATCAAATATTTACATTAGATTATAAATGTACAAGTTATCGATAACATACAAAAACATCATTAGGACTTACCATTAAAGTTTTTTTGTTAATAACAGCGCCGAGCGCAAAATGGTAACATTATAAAGCCTGCCTCTGCTTAATACTCTCGACATCTAATTAAAATATTAATGCAAATGGTGGCACATCTCATTCTGCAAATGAAACGCATAGCATATACTAAACGTGGCTTTCGCCGATTAATTATCCGCGGGCGCGAGCAAAGAGTCGACTCGGCGAGAAGGAATATTTTCGCCGACAGTCAATTACCGCTCCCTCATTAACTCGGTAATAATCGTGAAGAGCACTCGCGTTTTCACGAGCAATTGTGAACTGCCGAGCCTATAGCCAACGAGCCACATGCACATTCGCGCGCCGAGGGGGACTTTGAGCCCGTGCTCCCGCGGTTTCCGGCCCGCCGCCGCCTCCGCCAAGTCGCGTTGGATTGTCAAACACTCGGCCGACTCGCAAGTGGGAAGCCGAGGCTCCCTTTCCATCCCACCCGCCAGTTTTTTTTACCGGAGAAGAAGCGCCGAACTCGCGCGGCATTATTTGCAAAAAGTTGGAAAATTGGCTGCGGCGATTTTCTAAGGACTGAAGTTGGAATTAAAACTTTTCCCGTGCTTACTTTCCGCTAGAGAATAAATTTTATTTCAATTTAATAAAAAAAATCGTCTACTCTATATGTAATTGTGGAGAAGTTACGGGCATGTAACCTTTATGGGTTGAGCGTTTCGACGTTATGAATAATATCGCGGAATATGGCTCGTATCTACCAAGTATTCATTTTGCCTGCGATATTGAAGCCATGGAAATGTCAGTGCGCAATATTTCTTTGATAAAAAACCAACTTTTATTTTGAGAGAAAACGAGATACAATACATTGCAACATTGTAACTTGAACATTTTATTGTACATGTCTGAAAACGCGCAATCTATCACAGAATTCAACGTCATTCATCACGCGCAGATTAAAGCTGTGCGAGGCGCTAATTGAATCGAAATAATTGGTTTGCCGAAGAAAAAAAAAGAAAAACTGCCTTGAGGTCACGCAAAAGGATACTCGGGTCCGCTGACAAGATTATTATCGCGTTACTGCGAAACAAGAAATTTGGATGCCTTGCGAGGAGAAATTTAGACCTCTCCAAGCAAAAATTTTTAGTCGGACTACTTTTCGGCATGGTCGACGTCAATCTTCAGCCTGGGATTATTAAAATTTTTGCGATGTTTTATACGCGGGCTGGGAGCGTAGTATAGGCGCGTTATTGCGCAGCGGAAGTCATATTCACGGCGGAAGACGAGCCTGCACGCGCGGGATCGGGGAAAAGAGGCGCAAAGACGGATGAAGAGGAAAAGCCACGACGGGAGCGAGAGCGAAAGAGAAGCCGATGAAACCTGTTTTCCCTGGCGCGCTATATAGGGCTTGCGTGCGAGAGCGAATATGGAATATACATGAGCTGCCGGGCCTCGCATTACGAAACTCGATTTAGCGCTGTAATACCGCGGAATACATTACGCGGCTGCCGCATCGCAGCCTCTCTCTTCGGCGAGCACGAGACAACGTCGCCGGGCGCCGCGCGCACGCAACCTCGAGGACCGGGCAAAGGGCAGTCTTCGCCGGAGATGGGAATGCGACCCCCGGGAATTTAGGTCTCGATAGAAGGAAGGAAGGAAGGAGGAAGAAAAGGGACTGCGCGCCCTTTTTTCTCGTTCGCAGGAGGAAAAGGCGAGCCCAGGGCGACCCTTCGTTTTGTACTTATATCCTATCCCTTAGCGCGCCGTTGAAAAGGAACAGGCCACGACGCCGCTTACACGCGTACACCTTCGGCTATGCAACCTGCCCTTCCGCCTACGTGACTGAGGATTCGCCGAGCGTGAAGCGAATTACGTCCTGCCGCTCGTCTTCCTTCTCCTTCGCGGAACATTAGCCCGCTTTTTTGCCTCCGCTCAAGTTACGTGCGCCACCGTTTTCTCGGACCTCTATGAAAATTTCAAGGGCCTTGTAGACGTCTTATTCTGCTTCCGTGAGAGCAGAATGCTTTGAGAAATTACTCTAGCAAATCGATCAGCAATTTTACTCTTTTACGAAGCGGTAGCTCAAATAATTGGATGGCGTTTAAAATTATAATTATTTTCTAGCTGCAAGTGTACAACTATAAACTAATCCAATTAAGAAGAAACTTGTCGTTGAAATACATAAAATAAATCAATTAAGTACTTTACGTCGTGCTGCGCCAACTCCTCTGTGATTGAACAAGTATGACTGATTGGTCAGTCTCAGTAATTGGATCTTCCCAACAACTCCGTTCTAGGACTGCAGCTGACCAATCATTCATGATCATGTCCGTTTTCTTCGCATTCACCTTGTTTGGCTTCAGATGATTGAAAGGGATTTAATTGCGGCTTAATAATATTTATTACAAATTTTAAGGAATGTTGCAATATTAATTGCATAAATTTTTTTTAGTACTCCAAGCAAAAGGGATAGAGGAAAATGTTCCGAGATTAATTAGAGTTTATGTATGAGTAAAAAAACCGGTATTAACAAAGAAAAGAATTTTCTCTTATAATACATACGAAACTCTACATTTTGTAAAATAGTTCCCTTCCAATAATAAATTGGATAATAAACTGGAATTAAAATGGTTATATAAAATTCTGATAGATCATATTATATCACGACATCGCTGAAGCATATTAACAGTTCAAAGAACCCAAATCTCTATGCAGACATCATCGAATTATGCATGATATGAAATACCTCTAATAGACATATGTTGCAAGATATTACCTCTTTCAACATATAAGTGCTAACAGCGACCAAATTTCAGTTTGTCATTTTTAAAGCACTAGAGATAAGTGAACTCTTTCAGAACCTGGTAAATATGTGCATCTCCGGCAAAATCTGAAAAATGTTGTTATCGATACAAATCTTTTTCTAGGAGAAAGTAAAATATCTTAAACAGTATAATTAGAAAGAACCCTATACGCATTTTTCATTTTGAAAAATTATTTCACGTATATCCAGCAATGTCTGACAATGACGCGTGAAAAATATTTTGGAGCAATGTTTGTAAAACGCCAGAGCGCCGACGTAAATAAAGAGGCGACGACGTGTTCCTTCAACTCGAGGGCACATTGTGTCACGCCTCTGCCAAAAAGTAGTAAGCGGGTGAGCCAACTTCTCAACGGTATCCAAGTCGGTCACGCTTTCGCCTTTCGTTGTTTTCTCGCCTTAACATAACGCAGATGGACCGCAGAGCAACGAACTTGGCCGCACCCCTTCTACCGCACAAAGGGCCCACTATGCCGCGACCTCTCGTCGATGGCTCTCAAGGAACGAACGATCGCAAGCTCAACTCCCTCACATATGGGAGCATAGGAGAGCAACGCTCTTCAAATAAACAATCGACCCGAATCGATGCGCCTGTTTTCCTACTTCACGATGCGATCGCCGCCACGTTCTTTACGCGACCATGCCATCGTGATCGACGAACTGAATGTTTTTCTAACTTAGCCCACTTATCGCGCTTGGTTTATCTGAGGTTCAGCTGATGGTTACACTTCGTCTGAAGATAATATAGTTTGCAAAAATAGAGCAAAATCGCAAAGTAGCAAAATCGCTAAGTAGCACTTTATTTCACTATCAGAAACGAATGCTAGACTTTATAGTACTTTATAGTTGGAATACTTTTACACACTTCTTTGAAGAATTTGATTATTACTCTTCAATATAATGGATGTGATGTTAACAAAAAGAATAATTGTTCATATATTGCCGCAGACATGAACTTACTTCATTTTTAGTTGCAAAATATTGTCAGAAGCAAAAGAATCGCCCAACGTGGGGCTCGAACCCACGACCCTGAGATTAAGAGTCTCATGCTCTACCGACTGAGCTAGCCGGGCTTGAAAGGCGAAATTTTCATATGTTCGAGTGACCTTTTGCCAACTGCATTTTAACAACCCATTTTGCTGAGATTTAAAAAAAATAAATTTTTTTTTTAACAACTTTTTTTTATGTTTTTAAGAAAAAAAATACTTATTAGTAGTCATACAATACATTAATCAATGTAAAACCAGGTGCCCCTTCGAAATTTCAGTCTATATTTTATATATTTTCAGTATGAACTAAAAAAAAAAATATTTTTATAAGTAAAGATGGTTTTAAGAGGTGTTATTTGATTTAAAAATGTTTTTAAAATCGCCAGATTACTCCAAAAATTAATCAGTTCCAAGTTGAGATTACACATTAAAGATGCGTGCAAAATTTCAGCTCATCATGTGCATCCGTTTAAGAGTTTTAGTTAAATAATTAACGTAATATTTATTATGTATAAAAAAACAATATAAATGTAATTATTTAGATTCTATTTCAAATGATTATTTGTTAAGAATTAAAAAAAAAAGTTATTCGACGAGGATGGGATTCGAACCCACGCGTGCAGAGCACATTGGATTAGCAGTCCAACGCCTTAACCACTCGGCCAC